>JAQZBX010050787.1:0-19566 GCA_029593785.1 Cabassous unicinctus | reverse complement strand
GGTGGTGCTGTTGCTTTAGACTAATTCTCAACAGAATCAGGTCAATTGGTCCAATTTTTAAAAAGTTGAATGGACAGTTTAATCCTTTTGGGGTCTTATGGTCCAACAACTACTAAACTTTAAAATGTAGTGTTTTAAAGCAGTCAAAGCAAGTAAATCAATTCCAACACTTTGACTTTAAAGTTGCAATAAGATCAAATAAGTTCAGAATGCTAAAGCTAGAAGGGACCTCAAGAACATTTCCAACCACCTCATTTACAGATGAAGCAGCAGAAACAAGCTAAGTGACAGAGCCAGTACAACCTTGATCATTTGACTTCCAGGCCTGGAGTAAATAGATTATGATGCCTTCTATAACTGAGCCATAATCTTTACATTTGGTAAATTGATTTTCAAATACATGACCATGGCTCAAGAATTTACTATAGGTTTTCCAAAGTTAGGAACTTAATATTTCTGTGTGTTCAATTTCAGTGAAAGTTATATTTTTTTGATTGTATTTGTTCTGTGAAACAGGAAACTCATGAAATATAACAATCTTCAGAAGGACTTATATGCTGTTTACTTATGATGATATTTTTATATTAGGAGCATTTTGAAATAGCCAGGTATGTGATTTTCACAAATCAGGATATGTGTAGTATTTTAAATGTTTTCTTTTAACAGCATGTATTTTGCCAACAGCAGAATTTATCTTTAGATTAAGTTCTTTTTAAAAAATTAACATACAATAAAATTCACCTTATTTTTTTCTATTTAGATTAAGGTTTTCTTTTTTAATTTGTGTACGATAAAATGCACCATATTTAAATATACAGTTCAGCCATTTTTAATATATTTACAAGATATGCAACTATTACCACTATCTAATTCCAAAACATTTTCATCACCCAAAAAGATACCCCTTACCAATTAGTAATCACTCCCCTACACCCCCCACTTCTCCAGCCCCTGGCAACCACGAATCAAATTCTGTCTATATCGATTTACTTATTCTGGACATTTCAAATAAATGGAATCATACAATATGTGACTTTTTTTTCCTTTCATTTAACATAACATTTTCAAGTTTCATTCCACATTGTAGAATGTATCAGTACTTCCTTCTTTCTTATGGCTGAATAATATTCCATTGTATGGGTATGCCACATATTTTATTTAATTTATCATCAGTTGATGGACATTTGGGTTGTTTCCAGTTTTTCATTATTTTAAATAATGGTGCTATGAATATTTATTTACAAGTTTTTGTGGGAATAAATATTTTCAATGATCTTAGTTATATCTTAGGAGTGGAATTCCTGGGTCATATGGTAACTCTATGTTTAATTGTTTAAGGAACTGCAAAAACTATTTTCCACAGCAGCTGCACCGTTTTACATTCCCACCAGTAATGAATGAGGGCTTCGATTTTTCCACATACTCCACATCCCCATCATCACTTGCTATATTCTCCCTCCCTCCTTCCCTCCCTTCCTTCCTTCCTTCCTTATAGCTATCCTATTGGGTATGAAATGGTATCTCTTTGTGGTTTTGATTTGAATTTTCCTGATGACTAAAGATGTTGACCATCTTTTCACATGCTTATTGGACATGTGTGTATTTAAACACTTTGCCCATTTTTTAATTGGTTGTTTGTCCTTTTTTTGCTGTTGATTTATTTGTAAGAGTCTCTGTATGTTCTGGATATTAGACCCTTATCAGATACATAATTTGTAAATAATTTCTCTTTACAAATTGTCTTTCACTCTGTTGATGTCTTTGATGTGCAAAAGCTTTTAATTTTGATAAAGACTAATTTTTCTATTTTTCTCTGATTTTTGTACTTTTGGTGTCATGTCTAAGAAATCATTGCCTAATCCAAGCTCATGAAGATTTACGCCTTTGTTTCTTCTAAGCATTTTATAGTTTCAGCTCTTATATTTAGGGCTTTGAACCATTTTGAGTTCATTTTTATATATGATTTGAGATAGGGATTCATAATTACTTTTATATGTGGAAATCCAGTTCTCTCAGCACCATTTGTTGTAGACAATGTTCTTTCCCCATCAAATGGTCTTAGCACCCTTGTTGAAAATTAATTGACCATAGATGTGTGTATTTATTTCAGGACTTTCCATTCTATTGCATTGATTTATATGTCTCTCCTTATGCCAGCACCACACTGTCTTGATTTCTGTAGCTTTGTACCAAATTTTGAAATCTGAGAGTGTGAGCCTTTGAACTTTCCTCTTTTTCAATATTGTTCTCGCTATTCTGGATACTTTGCATTTCCATATGAATTTGTGTGTGTGGGGGGGGGACCTTTTCAGGGAATCTGCAAGGTCAAAACTTTTAATAATAATATAAAACATTATTTGCCTTTTTCACTGTTAGACATTTGCATGGAAGATGCAAATGCCATAGTGAGTAAAACTGCTGGCATCTTAGCACAAGTCAATGCAGTGGCACCAAATTGTACCAGTAGTCACTGTATTCTTCACTGCTCTGCACTCACAATTTAAAAGAAAAAAAAAAAGGTTCATTTAGGAATGTCTTTGATGAAACAGTAATCCATGTGAACTTTAAGATCAGCTTATGCATTTATGCAAAAAAGTCTCCTGGAATTTTCATAGGGGTTGCATTGGATTTGAATTTGAGCAGTATTGCCGTCTTAATAATATTGTCTTCCAATCCAAGAACACGAATGTCTTAACATTTATTTAGGTCTTCTTGAATTTCTTTCAACAACGTTTTGTAGCTTTCAGTGTACAGGTCTGACATGACTTTGGTTATGTTCATTCTTAAGTATTTTATTTTCAAGACTAAGAATTCTTAACCTGGCATCCTATGGACCCACAGATAGACTTTTGGGAGCCTGCAAACCTACTGAAATAGTTTCCAGAATTTTATGTGTGTACATGCATAAAAAAAAAAACAACAGTCCAGAATTTTCATCAGATTCTCAAAGGATGTTTTTGTGACCCAGAAAATTTTAAGAATTATTCCTTTATACTGTCCTAAGTGCTTTCATTCTAGTTAACATGTAGTATTTAAAATGTTTTTTCCCTTTATATTTAAGATAGAGGATGTTTTAGAGTGTTAAATTGTCAGAACAGGGGTTTTATTACTTCTGATCATTATCCTGCCACCTAGGAATGAGAATTTATTTAAAAAATTAATTTTGAAAAGTAAATGTAGGTTGGCATGACATAAAAATGAACAGTTTAGATTTTTAGAAAACCTTTAATTATGAAAAAATTTAAATACAAAAATATAGAATTGTGTAATGGTTAGTTTTAAGTGTCAACTTGATTAGGCTATACTAAAGACCCAGTTATTTACTCAAATATGAATCTAGGTGTTGCTGTGAAGATGTGGTTAGTTTATACAGTTGACTTTATGTAAAGAAATTTATCCTCCTCAATAATATTGGTTGGCCTCATCCAATCAGTTGAAAGCCTTAATACCAAAAACTAAGGTTTCCTGGAGAAGAAATTGTGCCTTAAGACTGAGTTGTCAGCTTACCAGCCTGTCCTACAAATTTTAAGACTTATCAGCCCCTACTATCACATGAGCTAATTCCTTAAAATAAATCTCCTTGTGTGTGTGTGTGTGTGTGTATTGGTTTGTTTCTATGGGGAATTCTCACTGATACACTTAGTTACAATAAACCCTCATGTACCTAACACCCATTACAACAGTCACCACCTCATAGCCACACTACTTTCATCAATATTCCTATTATTTTACCTGCCATCCTCCTCCCAATGTTAGCATAGAAAATATTAGTATTTTTTAATACTAGTATTTGTCCCTTGGAGTTGATATGGCTGGCAGAAATTTCAGTATTAATGACTTTGTCTAAAAGCTGGTTATTATGTTCCTCGTCTCTCCTGAGAGCTGAAGCAGCAGAACTGGATCTCAGGTTCTCATTCAATAGGGAGGACACAACATAAGTCACAGTAGTCCAAGGCCTAAGGTCTCAGACCTTTTATAGGGACTGTCTACTTTACCAACCCGACCTCCTTCCCCAACCCGCCTCCTTCTCTCACTATCACTGTTATTATAAGTGGGAAGCTTCTTTCTTGTGACTTTACTTCCTTCTAATTTGCATTATAGAGATGGGGTCTGTGGCAGTTTGAGATTATTTGTGAACCCCAAAAAGAAATTGTTTGTAAAACTAGTCTGTTCCTCTGGGTGTGAGCCCCTTTGATTGCATTAGATTCACCTGAGATGTCTTTGATTAAATTACCTGTTAAGATTAGAGTTTTGACTTGACCACGTCAGTAGTCTCAGGGCAGACTCAGGATTGAGTCCCTGCCCCCTTGGTGGGCTGATATAAATGGACACTCACTCAAGAAGACACACAGAAGAGAAGAGAACTTGGCTATTTTGGTCCTGCCACGTGACAGAAAGGAGAAGGCTCAAACAGCAAAGGCCCTGGAGAGAGATGAGCCATTCACCTGATAGTTTACAGCTGACTCTGTGAAGAGACCAGAGCAGCTGAGCAGCTGAGATGGCCCGGAAAGAAACAAGCCCTATGCCAGCCTGTAGCTGAGAGAGAGAAAGGCTGAATGCCTGCAGAGATGGCAACCATCTTGCTTCACGTAGCAACTGACTTCGGTGAGAAAGCAACCTTGAGTTGGACTTGTTAGGGCCTTATAACTATAAGCTTTTACCCCAAATAAATACCCTTTATAAAAGAAAACAGATTTCTAGTACCTTGCTTCAGCACCCTTTTGGCAGACTAATACAGGAGTATTACAATTATTTATTGCTACATAACGGACTACTCCAAAACTGAGTCACTTAAAACAACACTTTATTATTTCTATGATTATGTGGACTATTGAGCCATTCTTTTGCTTATCTTGCCTAGGCTTACTCATACAACTACATTCAGCTGGTAAGTTGGCTGGAGTAGCTGGCCACTGCCCATGAGGTCTTTCATCCTCAAGAAGCGTACAGAGCTCTTTGATCTCAGCCAATGACATGCCATCCGGATTGAGAAAGACCCATAAACTCTGGACTACATGAGTCACTCCACAGCTTCATTGGCAAGCACCAGAAGCACCCTGGAGGCCAGGGTAATGCTGGTGGCATGCATCACCACAAGATCAACTCTGACAAATATCTTCTTGTCCGGGTTACTTTGGGAGGTCTATAAGGAGACATCATCACTTGAAGAGAAACCAGAGGTTATGTCCAACTGTTAAACTTGATAAATTGTGGACCTTGGTCAGTGAGCAGACACAGGTAAATGCTGTCAAAAACAAGACTGGAGCTGCTCCCATCATTGATGTGGTACAATCAGGCTAGTACAATATCTGGGATGGGGAAAGCTCCCAAAGCAGCCTGTCATCTTGAAGGCCAAATTCTTTGGCAGATGAGAATATTAAAGGTATGTGGGGGTGGGGGGCAGATGTGGTTCAAACGGTTGGGCGTCCATCTCCCATATGGAAGGACCTGGGTTCGATCCCTGGGACCTCCTGGTAATAAATAAATAAATAAATAAATAAATAAAATAAAGGTACGTGGGGAAAGCAGATGTGGCTCAAGTGATTGAGCTCCCGCCTACCACATGGGAGAGCCACGGTTTGGTTCCCGGTGCCTCCTAAAGAAGACAGCAAGCTGGTGCGATGGGCAGGTGCAGCAAGCTGATGCAACAAGAGACACAAGAGGAAAAAACACTAGAGACACAACAAAAGCAGGGAATGGAAGTGGTTCAAGTGATTAGGTGCCTCCTTCCCATATCGGAGATCCTGGGTTCAGTTCCTGGTGCCTCCTAAAGAAACAAGGAAGATGAACAGACACAGCAAGTGCAAACAAGGAGGGGGTGGGGAGAAATAAATCAATAAAATCTTTAAAGAAAAAAAGTATATGGGGGAACCTGTGTCTTGGTAGCTTGAAGCCACATGGAAGGAAGTTCATTAAATGTTAACAAATGCTTTTCAAAAAAGAAGAGCTTTGTCACATGGTTATGGCAGTGTTCCAAAGGGGCAAAACCCGGAGTGAAAGCACTTAGCAAGTCTCTATTACACCATGTTTGCTGATGGCCCCCGTGGCCAAAACAAGTCACATACCAAGTCTGGAGTCAATGTGGGAAAAGTGTACACAGGATACTTGGAAGAGTGATCCATTGGGATTTGTAACAACTGTGTAATGGACCACACAGTCTACTCTCTGGTCTCAATAATTCACATTCTTTCCACAGACAAAATGTGTTCCCTCCCTCTCAAGACCCCAATTTAAATTTTAAATCCTGATTCTTTGATCTGCATCAAGTCTGGATGCAGATAAGTTACCTTCAATGGTGAGATGGAGACAGGAAAACTATAATAGACACTCCCATTCAATTAGGGGAGGTATGTAAGATATGGCACTGGATTCGATTATGGATTACAGAAATTGTGAAATACTGCTAGACATCTTATTAAGACCCCTTGCTCCAGGAATAGGGAAGGTTTCTCAGATTATGATGTAGTTCTGCTCCCTGGAAGTGAGTCCCTGATCCACGGTTCTCTGTGGCCTGTGGTTTTGCCCTCTGGACACTTGGCTCCACCCTGAGAACGGTTGCTATTTGCAATTGAATAACTTTTCATCTGCTTCTTGCCCCTAGTATGTTGGGGGCTCATAGGTCTCATCATTTGGAATTGTTTCTGTCCGTGCTAGTCTAAACTGACAGTGAGTTCACCAGTATAACTCTCTTAAAAACTATGTGGCTTTCCAAAGAATCTTGAGATTCATTCCATGTCCTGAAAGCCACATTCATAATTCTTAAGAAACAGAAATCTCAGGAAGTGTCAGGCTGATGCTGAACAATCACTTAATATTTTTTAAAGTTCTTTTATCTACCTGAGAGGGTCTAACAACCACAACCTTAAATCTTTCCAAGATCATAACACATACTGTTGATTTTACCTTAGCCCGAGGCCATTTCTCTTTTGAGAGTCTTGCCAGCAGGACCCATTTGGGATGTGGAAGAGTTTAATTTTCCAACCCAGCAAGCCTGGGCCCTGTTTTCTCCAAATTCTTACCAAATGAACAGTTCTCTTTCTCTCTTTTTTTTTTTCTTTTTTTCATTCCACCACCACCACCACCCCACCATTGTTTTTGTGCTCACTGTCTGATTGTCTTCTCTTTAGGTGGCACCAGGAACCAATCCTTCCGGAGTGGAGAGAGGCGCTTGATCTCTTGCGCCACCTCAGCTCCCTGATCTGCTGCATCTCTTATTGTCTCTCCTCTGTGTCTCTTTTTGTTGCATCATCTTGCTGCACCAGCTCTCCGCATGGGCCAGCACTCTGTGTGGGCCAGCACTCTGTGCAGACTAGCTTGCATTTCACCAGGAGGCCCCGGGAATCGAACCTTGGACCTCCTATATGATAGATAGGAGCTCAATCGCTTGAGCCATATCCACTTTCCAATTAGTGCTGTTATAACTATTTAAAAATTTTATGTGCTGCCTTGACATCCATCTTACTTTAGCTAAGTGACCTGCCTCAACACTGACCTTTGGCCTAATTAATGAATAGCTTTCTACATCTGGGACATAATAAACTCTCCCAGAGCTCAAGCCCACATTTGTGGCCACCACCCACACATCTCACCTAAAACCCACAGCTGGTTCCAAATGATAAGCTAAGCATCCCCACTACCCTTGGACCACCAGTCCTCTTCCCTTTTTACTCATGTTTGCTTTAAACTAACTTGACTTCTGCAGGAAATTTACTACCCTCCACCCTTGGACCACAATAAAGGCACAGGCACACAGATCTCTCTTGCTCTGCTTCAGTAGTACTGAGCTCCTGCTGGTTGAGCCACCCGAGCTAACTGCACATCCCTTCAGCCCCTCATGGCATCCCTTCTCTCTGCGGCCTGTGAGAAAGCACTACCTATTCCCATGCATTATGGGCCTGTTTTCCATTGTGTTGCACCTGACCGCCACCTGAACCCAAATTTAATATCCAACTTACTAATTCAGAACAAGTACCTCTCTCTTCTCTTACTTTATCATATGCAGTTCTAAGCAACCAAGTGATCCTTTCAATATTTTGCCTTGAAATCTTTTAGCCAGCATCAAAGTTCATTAGGTATATGTATTAGTCAGCCAAAGGGGTGCTAATGTGAAATACCAAAAATGGGTTGGTCTTTATAAAGGGTATTTATTTGGGGTAAAAGTCCACAGATACCAGGCCATAAAGCGTTAAGTTTCTTCTCTCACCAAAGTCCATTGTCATGTGTTGGAGCAAGACAGCTGCCGACGTTTGCCAGGGTTCAGGCTTCTTGGGTTCCTCTCTTCCCGGGGCTGCGTTTCTCTCTCCGGGCTTAGCGCCTTTGGTTCCTTCACAAGGTCAGCTGTAGACTATCAGGCGAATGGCTCGCTTCTCTTCTCCTGGGGCCTTCTCTCCAATATCAAAACTGCTTCTCAAAAACCGCTTCAACTCTGTTCTTGCCATGCCTTTTATATTTGATTCCCCACCCACCAAGGGGTGGGGCTCAATGCCCTACTGATGTGGCCCAGTCAACGCCCCAATCATAATTCAATCATGCCGATTAACAGATCAGTTTACAAGCATGATCCAATTATATTTTTGAAATTCATAATTACATCAAACTGCCCAACTGCTATAGTATTTTATCTGTATATCAAGTTACCATAGGCAACTTATTCTACATTATTCCACAACAGTAAACCTCAGTTCACTTTTTTTCTAGTCAACTATAACATTTCCTCTCTGCCTTGACAGCCTTCATTTACAATTTCTTTGCCATTTCTCCAGTTTTCACCAAGGCTTTTTCACCATTTTTTTCAGTCTTCACCCACCGTCTGGTTCCAAAGCCAATGGCATGTATTTAAAATTCTTAAGTACTCCACTTGGGTTCTAATTTCTGTGTCAGTTATCTATTGCTGTATAACAAACTGCTTCAAAATTTAGGGGTCTAAAACAACAATAATGTATTATTTCTCACAATTATATAGAATTGCTGAGTGCTTTTTCTTGCTCAGAGTTACTCACATAGCTGTATTCAACCAGTAGATTGGTTGGGTTGGTTGGCCTCTCTCTCTATGTGGTCTTTTATCCCCAATAAGGCAAGAGTGATCTTGACATGGCTATGGCAGTGCTCCAAGAGGGCAAGTTCCAATGTGCAAGCATTTATCAAGTCTCTGCTTCCATGGGAAGAGAGAGACAGATGAATTAAAAAAAAAAAAAAAGTTCATTTTTTTAGTAAGAATTTAGAGGAAATATAAAGGGGTCACGATTTGCTAGGTTGGAAAAGAAAGCTGCTCCTCATCTCAAGTCTTTCTATCTGGCAAGTCTCTGCTTGCATCACATTTGCTGATGTCCCATTGGCCAAAGCAAGTCACATGTTGAAGCACAGAATCAATGTGGAAGGTGACTACTTAACCATTAAAGAGTCGGACTCCATTTTTTGATTCTTGACTGCTGACTTCTGTTAGGTCTCGTTCCTTCTGCTTCTCCCCATACTCCATAACTGGCACTGCCTTTGGCAGTAACAGTAATTTCAAACCACGCATGGAAACCCTCAGCCCAGTCCCACTCCTAACCATCATAAACCTCTTAGCCAAAATCCTTTCCTTGCTCTCTCAAACCATTTTCAGATTTGCTGGGAAGTCACTCTGCACTCTTCCAGAAAAATCTCATTATGTGAGTAATAAACCTTTTCATACTCTCCTGGCTCATGGTGTGCTGTCCTCAGTCTTGACATGGAACCAAATTTTGGGTGGAATGGCCACAACAGACATAGATACCAGAACATGTGACTCATGGGGGGACAGGGGGGGACACGACACACATTAATGTAACAATATGCTTTAGGATGGATAAGTGTATTAAATCAAAATATTCTTCAACCTAAGTCTTGCAGATAAGTACAAAATTATCTGAAATCATGGGTGCATTTCAGTCCAAAACATACAATCTGAATTCTAAGCATAGTGTGACTTTTTGCATCTCTCTCTTCCAAGAAGAAAAAATATCATAATATTTTATGAATAAATCTCAGAATACAGGCTTACACATGCTTTTTCTTTCATACAAAACTGTAAGGAGAGATAATTAAAAACAGAACTTTCAGGGGACTTCCGGGAATATGGTGGACTAGAAAGACATGGGGCTCTCTTCTCTCCCAGAAAAATAGCTAGAGGAAAGGCAGAAATGGCCTGGACAAAAATCTTCTAGGGTTTAGGACACCAGGGGAAGGCTGGGCACTGCGCAGAAGAGAGAGGGACAAAGGAAAAGAATCTTGATGGCAAAATTGTGAGTTAAAAGCCACAGCTGCTACTGCCGGCACCCTCCACCACACTAAAGACACTTTTGAACTCTCAAGCCTCTAGGCCGGAGGCTACAGACAAAGGGGGCCCTACCTCTCCAGGAAAGGGGAGAGAGAGGGACACAGCCTAAGGCTGATTCAGCTTTTGACCCACAAATTTGGTCTGCTGTGTCCTATGAGGCCTTCCAGGCCAGGTAGGGCTGTGCCATTGTTTGCCTTGGGAGCCGGCAAGGGATTAAAGAGATCCGACCCTCTCGATCTCCCTTGCTACTGACCAGGACTGGTTGTTGAGGATGCAGAGGGGAGTGGAATTATTTCCTACCCTGGAAAAGGGAGGAGGTTGCCAGCAAAGGTTGGAGAACTATCTCTGAGAAAGTTTGAAATACCAGGCTCTTAGCCTCCAGGCAGGATCCTATACCACACCCATCCCGTCTGTGTTGCAGTGAACACACTCCCACGAGGCATTGAACTGAGAGGGCTGTCAAAGCAAGCCATCTACTGGCAGACCAAGGAAGTGCACGTGAGGAAATTAAAAGTAAACAAGTAAGAGAGGCTTTTCCCTGCCTTTATAGCCTTCAGCCCCAAGGCCCTAGGAAGCAGGTCTGCAACCCATTACTGGGTCCAGGGCCCAGTTTTGAGCAACTAACAGGGACAATCCAAAAGACCCAGGCTGAAAGAAGAATCAAAGAACAGCAATAACACATAGCCTCCCACCACTAAGAAAGAAAGAGAAATTGAACATCAGAGTAAACTCACCATCCTAATCAGATGTCTAGACAGCAGCAAAAAATTATGAGCCATACTAAAAAAATGGAAGATATGGTCCAAGAAAAGGAATATATCAAAGCCCCAGAAGAGATACAGGATTTGAGACAACTAAATAACAAGACGTATACAAATATCCAAAGTCAAATTAATGAGTTGAAAGACAATATGGCTAAAAAGATAAACGACATCAAAAAGACATTAAGCAAGCACAAAGAAGAATTTGAAAACCTGAATAGAAAAGTAACAGAGCTCATGGGAATGAAAGACATGATAGGTGAGATAAAAAACACATTAGAGGCGGGAAACTGATGTGGCTCAAGCAACTGAGCTCCCGGCTGCCACATGGGAGGTCCTGGGTTCGGCTCTCAGTGCCTGCTATGAAGATGAGCAAGACAGCAAGCTGACACGATGGGCTGGTGTGGCGAGCTGACATGAAAAGATGACACAATAAGAGACACAAGGAGGAAAACATAGTGAGAGACACAACAAAGCAGGGAGCGGAGGTGGCTCAAGCAATTGAGCTCCTGCCTACCACATGGGAGGCCCTGGGTTCGGTTCCAGGTGCCTCCTAAAAGGAAAACAAGCACACAACAAACAGACACAGCAAGCACAAACAACGGGAGCGGGGGGCATAAATAAAATAAACCTACAAAAAACACATTAGAGGCATACAACAGCAGACTTGATATGATAGAAGAAAGAACAAGTGATACGGAAGATAGAACAGCTGAAACTGAAGCGAGAAAAGAACAAGGAGAGAAAAGACTGGAAAAAATTGAGCAGGGGCTCAGGGAGTTGAATGACAATATGAAACACAGCAACATACATTTCATGGGAGTTCCAGAAGGAGAAGAGAAGGGAAAAGGGGCAGAAAGAGTATTTGAGAAAATAATAGCTGAAAATTTCCCAACTCTCATGAAAGAAATGAACTTATCCAAGAAGCCCAGAGTACCCCAGTCAGAATAAATCTGGATAGACCTATTCCAAGACACATACTACTCACAATGTCAAATGTCAAAGATGAAGAGAAAATTCTGAGAGCAGCAAGGGAGAAGCAAACCATTGTATACAAGGGATGCCCAGTAAGACTTAGTGTGGATTTCTCATCAGAAACCTGGAGGCATGAAGACAGTGGTATGATACAATTAGGATACTGAAAGAGAAAAACTGCCAGTTGAGAATTCTTAATCCAGCAAAACTGTCCTTCAAATATGAAGGTGAGTATAAAATATTTGCAAACAAATAAAAACTAAGAGAGTTTGTAATAAAGAATTCACCTTTGCAGGAATTATTAAAGGAAGTCTTAGAGCCTGAAAGAAAAAAACAGGAGAGAGAGGCTTGGAGGAAAGTATAGAAGAAAGAATAGCACAAAGGATAATCAAAAGAGTAAAAAAACAGATGAAAATAAGATATGACATGAAAACCAAAGAATAAAATGGTGGAAGCAAATAATGAATTTACAGTAATATCATTGAATGTGAAGGATTAAACTTCCCAATCAAAAGATATAGGCTGACAGAATGGATTAAAAAAACATGAGCCATACATACACTGCTTACAAGAGACTCACATTAGTCCCAGGGATACAAACTGGCTAAAAGTGAAAAGTTGGAAATAGATACTCCATGCAAACAATAACCAAAAAGAGCAGGGGTAGCTATACTAATATCGGACAAAACAGACTTTAAATGCAGAAAAGTTGTAAGAGATACAGAAAGCCATTATATATTAATAAAAGGGAAAATCCACCATAAAGATTCAACAGTCATAAATATCTATGTATCTAACCAGAGTGCCCCCAAATACGTAAGGCAAACCCTGGCAAAACTGAAGGGAGAAACAGACATCTCCACAATAGTTGTTGGAGACTTCAACACACCACTCACATCATTAGATAGAACAACTAGACAGAAGATCACAAGGAAACAGAGAACTTGAGCAATATGATGAACGAGTTAGAACTAACAGACATATACAGAATGTTGCACCCAAACTCAGTGGGTTATACATTCTTCTCAAGTGCCCATGGATCTTTCTCCAAGATAGACCACATGTTAGGTCACAATGCAGCTCTTAATAAATATAAAATGTATGAAATTATGCAAAGAACCTTCTCAGATCCTAATGGAATGAAACTGGAAATCAATAATAGACAGGAAAGAGGTAAATTTGCAAATATGTGGAGGCTAAAAAACACACTACTAAATAATCAGTGGGTCAAAGAAGAAAGTGCAAGTGAAATCAGTAAATATATTGACACAAATGAAAATGAGAACACAACGTATCAAAACTTATGGGATACAGTGAAGGCAGTCTTGAGAGGGAAATTTATAGCCCTAAATGCCTGTGTTAAAAAAGAAGAAAGAGCTAAAATCAAAGCTCTAACTGAACAACTGGAGAAACTAGAAAAAGAACAGCAAACCAATCTCAAAGCAAGGAGAAGGAAAGAAATAATAAAGATTAGAACAGAAATAAATGAAATTGAGAACAAAAAATAATAGAGAAAATCAACAGAAGCAAAAGCTGGTTCTTTGAGAAGATCAATAAAATTGAGAAACCCCTAGCTAGGCTAACAAAGAAAAAAAGAGAGAAGATGTAAATAAATACAATCATAAAGGAAAGGGGGGAAGTTACGACTGACCCCACAGAAATAAAAAGGTTCATAAGAGGATATTATGAAAAACTGTATGCCAACAAATTAGACAACCTAGATGAAATGCACAAATTCCTAGAAATTCACAAAGAACCTAAACTGGCATTGCAAGAAATATAAGAACTTAACAAACCAATCACATTTAAAGAGATTGAATCTGTCATCAAAAATCTCCCAACAAAGAAAAGTCCAGGGCCAGAAGGATTTGCAGGTGAATTCTCTCAAGCATTTCAAAAAGAATTAACATCAATCCTGTTTAAACTATTGCAAAAAATTGAAGAAGAGAGAAAATTACCCAACACATTTTATGAGGCCAACATTACCCTAATACCAAAGCCAGATAAAGACACTACAAGAAAAGAAAATGAAAGACCAATCTCTCTAATGAACATTGATGCAAATATTCTCAACAAAATACTTGCAAATTAAATCCAACAGCATATCAAAAGACTTATATATCATGACCAAGTGGGATATATTCCTGGTATACAAGGCTGGTTCAGCATAAGAAAATCAATTAATGTAATATACCACATTAACAAATTGAAGGGAAAAAACCACATGATCATCTCAATTGTTGCAGAAAAGGCATTCAACAAAATCCAGCATCCTATCTGGATTCGAAAGATAAGAATAGGAATAGAAGGAAAATTCCTCAATATGATAAAAGGCATATATGAAAAACCCATAGCCAACATTGTACTCAATAGAGAAAGGTTGAACACTTTCCCTCTAAGATTAGGAAGAAGACAAGGATGCCCACTATCCACCATTGTTATTCAACATTATACTAGAAGTTCTAGCTAGAGCAATTAGACAAGAAAAAAAAATTAAAGGCATCCAAATAGGAAAAGAGGAAGTAAAACTCTCACTATTCGCAGATGGCATGATCTTACATTTAGTTGAGTTAATAAATGAGTTCATCAAAGTGGCAGGATACAAGATTAACATGCAAAAATCAGTAATGTTTTTTGTATACTAGTATTGAACAATCTGAGGAGGAAATCAGGGAAAAATTCCATTTACAATAGCAACAAAAATACTCAAATACCTAGGAATCAATTTAGCCAAAGAAGTACAGGTCCTATATGCAGAAAACTACAAAACAATGCTAAAAGAAATCAATGAAGAGTTACACAAATGGGAAGATATTCCACATTCATGGATTGGAAGACTAAATATCTTGAAGATGTCAATCCTACCCAAACTGATTTATAGATTCAATGCAATACCAATAAAAATTCCAACAGCCTACTTTACAGAAATAGAAAGGGCACTTACCAAATTATTTCGGAAGGGAAAGTGCACCCAAATACCCAAAAGCATTCTGAAAAAGAAGAATGACATGGGAGGAATTTCACTGCCAGACCTTGAAACGAATTACAAAGGTACAGAGGCCAAAACAGCGTGGTACTGGCATAAAGATAGACACATGGATCAGTGGTATAGAATTGAGAGTCCAGAAATAAACCCTCATTTCTATGGCCAACTGGTTTTTGACAAACCTATCAAGTCCATGCTAATGGGACAAAACAGTCTCTTCAACAAATGTTGCTGGAAGAACTGGATATACATAACCAAAAGAATAAAAGAGGACCCCTATTTCACTCCCTATACAAGAATCAACTCAAAATGGACCAAAGAACTAAATATAAAAGCCAGGACTATAAAACTACTAGAAGAAAGTATAGGGAAACATAAAAAACTTGTGATAGGTGGTGGTTTCTTGGATCTTATACCCAAAGCACACACAATAAAAGAAAAATAGATAAATGGAACCTCCTCAAAATCAAACACTTTTGCACCTCATAGAACTTTGTCAAAAGGGTGAAAAGGCAGCTGATTCAATTGGAGAAAATATTTGGAAATCACATGTCCAATAAAGGTTTAATATCCATGATATATAAAGAGATGTTACAACTCAACAATGAAAAGACAAATGACCCAATTAAAAAAATGGGAAAAAGACTTGAATAGACATTTGTCCAAAGAAGAAATACAAATGGCAAAAAACAAACAAACAAACAAACAAAAAAAACACATGAAAAAATGTTCAACATTAGGTGATTAGGAAAAAACTAATCAAAACTACAATGAGATCTCATTTCACACTTATCAGAATGGCCACTATTAAAAAGACAGAAAATTATAAGTGTTGGAGAAGATATGAGGAGATAGGAACACTTATTCACCATTGGTGGAATGTAGAATGGTGCAGGCACTGTGGAGGACTGTTTGACCATTCCTAAAGAAGCTGAATATAGATTTGCCACTCGATCCTGCAATACCACTACTGGGTATATACCCAGAAGAACTGACAGCAGTGACACAAACAGACATCTGAACACTAATGTTCATAGCAGTGTTATTCACAATTGCCAAAAGTTGGAAACAATCCAGGTGTCCATCAACTGATGAATGGATAAACAAACTGTGGTGTATTCACATGATGGAATATTATGCAGCTGTAAGAAGAAATGAAATTGTAAAGCATATGACAACATTGATGAACCTGAAGGACATTATGTTGAGTGAAGGACAGATACTGTATGATTGTGCTACTATAAACTAAGTATTTTGTGTAACATATTGTATGATTCCATTTATATAAAATGTAAATATAAATCAATTTATAAAGATGAAATTAGATTAGTGGTTATGCAGGGCTGGGGAAGACATGCTAAGGGGTGTGGAGTTTTTCTTTTTGTAGTAATGACATGGTTATAAAATTGTTTGTGGTGATGAATGCACAAATTGTGATTATACTAAAAGCCATTGATTACACACTTTGGATAGATTGTATGGCTTGTGAATATATTTCAGTAAAACTGCTGAATAAATAAATAAATAATTGTGCAAGAATAGCCAGAAATAGCAGCTATGTACAGCAGGGGAAACAGAGAGATTGAGAGGTGAAGAATTTTCTTGTTTACTTGTTTGTTTTTTATTATTATTATTATTGAAATAATGAAAATGCTCTAATAATGATTGACGTGATGAATGCACAACTATGTGATTATACCAAATACCATTGGCTGAACACTTTGAATGAATTGTATGCTTTATTAATATGTACCAATAAAATTGATTTGTTTAAAAAAACAAAAAACAGAACTTTCAGAAATTGCTTATGCAATTTCTCTTAATGCACTGGCATCGTCAACATTTGTGAGCTTGTGAGTCTTCCTTCAATTCTTATTCAACTATCCAAGTTACATGTTGCTGGATATACTTTCAAAATTTGGAGGAATGACTTAACACCGCATTATCAGTTTGTATACTTTTTTTCCACAAAAGGCAAACATTCAGCAGCAGTATACCTTTGACTATTAATTTGAGATAGATCAAGGTTCTAAATTTAAAACAATATAATCTAAAAATTCTGGAAGAAAATACAGGTGAACGTCTTCACAATTTTGAAGCAGGCAAAGATTTCTTAGATAGGACTGAAAATCACAAGCCATAAAAGGAAAAAATTGGATAAACTGACTTCATCAAAATCAAAACATTTCTGCTCATCCAAAAGCAGGATTTTAAAAAAGGAAAAGGCATGACACAGATTGAGAGAAAATACACAATACATATGTTTGACAAAGAACTTGTATCTAGAACATATGAAGAACTCCTATGACTCAATAAAATGACAATACAATGGACAAAAGTTGTGGACATACCTTTACAATGGAAGATATGACTGGCCACTAGGCACATGAAAAATTGCTAAACATCATTAGTCATTAGGGAAATGCAATTCAAAAGCACAAACAGGTAGTGCCCCACCCACCAAAATGGTTTAAATTGAAAAGACTGACAACATCAAATATTAGCAAGGATGTGAAACAACTAGAATGCTCATAAGTAACTGGTGGGAATGGAAAAACGCTACAAACCATTTTAGAATGCAGTTTGGCAGTTTCTTATAAAGTTAAACACATCCCCCACCACCAACAGCAACAACTTTGAACCCAGCAATCCCACTCCCAAGTATTTACCCAATAAAAATGAAATATTTCTACAAAAATATTTAAACAAGAATATCCATAGCAGCTTCATTCATAATAGACAAAAACTGGAAACAACCCAAATTTCCAACAACAAGTGAATAAACAAATTATGATATAGTCACAGAATGAGATACCATTCAACAAGAAATGAAACTAACTGCTGATACATACAATATCATGTTGAATGAAAGAAGACAGACACAAGAGTACATACCATATAATTCCATTTACATGAAATTATAAACTATAATTATAGAATTATAGTGATATAATGATATCAGGATAGAAACCAGACAGTGTTTGACTCTGGTTGGGAGGGGAGGGACAGCAAATCTGCCCTCTAGAGGCTCAGGGTAAGGTCTTCATGTGGTGGTATTTTATCCCACCTGAAGGAAGTACCAAGAAAAACTGCTGGCCACTGCGTGCTGCTGACTGCTGTATACTGCAGGAGCTGGATGCTGGAGAAGTTGCGGGCATTGGAGGAGCCTGCCGAGCAAGCGTCCTGGAACCGGGAAGGAAAATCCCTTTCTGTTAGAATGTCTCTTTAACGCCCTCTCCTGACTCACAGAACTCATTGAAAGGACTTACTTTCACTTAGAGTAAAAGGATACAAATCAGAAGATGCCACAAGAAGAGAGGCATAGAGTGAAGTCTGGGAGGGTCCCAACCCAAGAGTTCCTGTCCCTTGTCTTCCGTGGAATTAGGATTTGTCATCCTCCCAGCACAGTTATGTGTTTTATCAATCCTGGAATCTTATTAGCATATAAACTATTAGGTGTGGTCTAAGGCACACCATGAATAACAAAAATACACACCTATTACAGGAAATTCCAAGGATGCAGAGGTTACCTCCCCAGGAGCCAGGATAAAGGCCAGACCTCTTTTCGTAGGGCAAATTCTTTACTGTGCAATCTCAATAAATGGAGGGCTAGACTGTATGTGAATTAAAAGACTCAAAATTATAAAGATACTTTTCCTCAAATAAATTTGTAGATCAGTGAAATCCTAGGTAAAATCCCATTGAGTTTGAGGGGCAGAGAAACAAACAGTGGATTAATCAAGCAGATTCTAAAGTTTATATACAAATGCAAAGGGTAAAGAATAGCCAAGACACTTCTGAAAAACCAGGTGGAAGGACTTGCTCTAGTGGATATCAAGACTTTATCAAGCTGGGGTACTCAAAACAAGGATATCCTTAATCTTAATAATGTTCAATTTAGCCATTGCTTAAAGGACAGAAAATAGACTGTAGGACAAGCAGAAAATCCAGCAGTAGACCTCTACGTTTATGGCATTTGGATTTGGATTACGGTAAAGTTGGAATTGCAAAGCTGTGAGAAATAGAGGGTCCTTTCAGTTAATGGCATTAAGTTAATTATACATTGTATCATTTTGCTGTTACAAATGATAGTTTGATGGTTGTTGTGTGACAAACCATCCTAAAAGTCACTGGTTTATGACAAAAAATATTTATTAGTGATATATATCAACATATCCAGGCCAGGCTCATTGGGATGGTTTTGCTTCAGGCTGTGAATCTGTCTAGGCTGGGCTCCTTGCTGAGGTTTGGCTCAAGGTTTGTCTCATGTTTGTTAATTCTTGGGCCCAGGGCAGCAGCTGCTCTGGAAAATCTCTCCTCATGGTGAGGACCTCAGTGCAAGAGAGCAAATGGAAACATTGAGAACTCTTAAGACATAGTGTCAGAACTGGCAATTGTCACTTCCACTTCATTCTGTTGGCCACATGACAGAATCCAAAGTCAAGGGGCGATAAACTCAACCCCTTTAGTGGGAGGAATTACAAAGTCTCATGGAATAGCATGGCTGTAGGGAGTGAAGAACTGGTGCCAATAATGCAATTTACCAC
>JAQZBX010050786.1:0-19560 GCA_029593785.1 Cabassous unicinctus | reverse complement strand
CCCCCCACCTCCCTCCCTTCCTTCCCCACCTTTTTTACTCTGACAAGGTCTCTTTGGCAATAGAATGAAAAAAGGCATTCCAGTGAAATCCCAGGGCTCCAAATGTGGCTGTCCTTAAGTCCATTATGAGCAGCTACCCAATTTCCTCCTTGGTAATTAAATCAATCACCCCACTCTGCCTGATGTTTCAACAGTTCAAGGAGTCCAGAAGAGCCAGGGAATGGTTGTAATTCCCATTTCCTAAACTATTTGACTGCATTATCTGTTGGTAACATCCCTTCTTTGAGTTCTAGGACCTCTGATCCCATGATCCCAAGGTTATGGGAATAAGAAAGTTTGCTACATTGGGTTTATTTGCTGTAATGTTAGAAGGGGAAACTCCCACTTTCAGGACTTATTTTTTTACATCAGTCCACTCTGGTTATGGGATAGATGGAACCAAATATTGGCCTATTGTTAATGTATATAACAAATCCCCTTTATATAGGTTAAAAACACAATCTCATAGAGTGTTGTCTTCCCACAGGTTCCATGACTTCTCCGTTGCTGACCACTAAGCATTCTTTTAAGCTGTCTGCTTTTGTGTGATGCTATAAGATCAGTGAATGTGTTGTGTTCTTTATTGAACTTTCATTTCTATAAAACATTTATCCTTTTCAGAGATTATGTTGTATGTGGTAACATGTTTAAGAGCAATGCATTTGGTATGTAAACAAATTATGGTTTTGACACTGTCAAGGGAAAAAAATATGTATCCAGCATATGTGTTTATCCCTATGAGAAATTATTGTCTTAGCAGATGGATAAGATCAACTCAACCAAACTGCCAAATGGCTGGCTGTACCCCAAAACAATGATGGAATATTAAGGACATATGATTAACCTCTGCTATTGGCAATTTTGGCACTCAACAGAATAGTAATAAGATCAGCTTTGGTGAAGTTGCATTCATGATGTTAGCCTATGTATGACCTTCAACCATACTGACAAGCACTTTGCACAGGGATCTATTAAGCAAACACTGGATTATTTGAGGGAAGAATCATTTAACATCCATGGATGAGTCTCCTTTTCCACATGGATATTAAATCTTCCTCTTCATAGACTCCCTTTCATGGGCATTTACATAGGAATTGAATTGAATTCATAATCTATGCCTATGCTAAGAGAACTATCTATATATAACTGTCCCCCAATATTCTTGTCACTAATTTCCCAATACTGATATTTCCAAATTCTGACCAACAGTTCAACCCAGTAGCCACTGCCCATGAACCAGCACAGAAGTATAGAAGAAACCCATATTTTCTTCTAGGAAACTTGGACTAGTGTAGTAATTAGTAATCTGTGAAAAAGAACAAATTCCCTCCAGATTCTATAATGACAGGGAGTAGGAGTTTTGACATATCCTAAATAAAAAAGAAAATTTATTCCGTTGTCTCTGTCACATGAAGTGAAAATGTTTCTGGTTATCTTTGTTGAGAGGAACTAAGCAGGTACTCTAGCAGACAGACTATTTTAATGTACTCCCAGGTATGTTAAGAAAGTCATTTAATTCCTGTAACTTAGGCAGGTGGTCCTGTGTTGATAAATTCAGTTTGATCAAGTCTTATTTTTTATTCTCTTTCATCTACCTCTCTTATAACCTGATTCCATGCATGTGTCCCAACTTCTCTTGAGATCCTATAACTTTTTAGTGCATATAACTATTAAGTAATGGTTCGAGTTCTTCATCTGGACTAGTTGATATTTGACTTTCACTGTACAGGCAACCAGCTATGGTGGGGTTGTATGCTGAAAGGGATTACATAAATTTATCCCACAATTTCCTAAGTGCAGTCATTGAAAGATTTTATTCAGAGTAGAACTGCTTCCCTAAGATAAGGGGAAGATAAGGACTGCCTCTTCAGGAGGATTTCTGTATTTCATCTCATCCTTGACAGCCCAATACCCCTATTGCATGTTTTATGATTACAACTCTTCCCTCCACCAATTCTATTAGCCTGCCATAAAGCCTCTGACAATGTTTATCATTTAACTGCTATTGTAAATTTGTTGTCCTTACAATCAGTTCCTGGCTTGAAACTAAAACAAATCTTTCCTAAAGGTCTACCAGTAAAATAGAAATTCCTTCAATATTGCCAGTGAAAGTTTCCAAAGGCCCTTTCAAATTCACAATAGGATATTAATAGCTTTCATTCAAAAGCCCCCTCATTTTTTATCATCAATACTATCATGGTAGTAATTCTGTATCATAACCAAATGCAAATGGTCTTTCTGTGCCTTTGTTTCTACCTATACTCCATTAAATTACATTACTGGGAATAATTTAAATTATCACGATGCTATCACAAGTCATGGATTTCCAGTGTCCTGTTTCCCCAACAAGAGACTTATCTGCATACTCCTTAAATATGTGAAAATTCACTTTTAAGGGTGTGATTTTAGGACTATTCCTTATACCAATTACTGTATCAGTCAGAGCCTAGACAGGCAACACAGTCATATAAATTGGGCAATATAAGAAGAATTAATAAATGGACCATTTACAAAGATGTGAACAGAGTATGGAAAAATACAAAGATATAACAGTCCTTTGCTACAGAGGGTTATGACATCTAAACCTGAATGAGTAAGGGGAAAGACCAGGTACCAGAATCAAGGGAAAAAGGAGGTTTTGTGCTGAGGGCAGCAGGACCAATACTGTGGCTTGGATTAAGTACTCTAACTTCAAGCTTTTCTTTCCTTTCAATTCTTCCCTACATTGGCCAAATTTAATTGATACAGTCCATACAAGTGGTTTTCTAGATCAGAAAGCTTAAGGGAAAAGTATAGAAGTATTTCTACAGTGAAAAATGCAAGATACACATTAAAGAAATATCAGTAGCTATATGTTTATGAATACTCAAGTGTACATTTATGAATACATATGTGCAGTATACATGTGTATAGATTATATTTTCATTTGGCATCATCAAAACTCAATATATAATGTGCAGACAATTATGACTGAATGCATCTATCAGTGGGGAGCACAGTCTCTAACCAAAACATTTTGAGAGTTATTAAATAAGATAGACCCAACTTTGCCAATGAATACTTTTTTTTCTTGCCATGTTCATCATTCCTCCAAGTTATAAAACCATGAAGAAATCCATGAATCTAATACACTTGGAATTCAATACATGTTATAAAAGACTCTGGAGCTATTTGGTTTGAATATTGGAATGTTAGAATGATGGATTTCTTGCAAAGTTTTGGTAAATTCTGTGTTTCAGTTTTTACTGTGAGCATAAAAATTTTGTTTTAATTTCATAATTATTCTACAATGATTTACATATAGTTATAAGGAATGAGATATAAAGCTTCATTTCCATATCCCACCAACATTCTATAACAGTTTCTGAACCTATTGAGAGTAAAAAGAGAATCAAGATTTCCATTACCAGTGGAGAGAAAGTGCAACTTGCATTAAAGAAAAGGATGAAAAATCCATGTAACTGACATAGAAAATAAAAGAATAGCCACTGAGGAACATTTTTAAAGGAATAACCCTTTTGAACATCTCAAAAGCCCCAGAGAATAGTGGACTATAGAAAAAGAACTTTTTATACTCATGCCCAAAATAAATCATGAAAAACTTTAAATTTCTTTCAGTTTATTTAGACAAAAGATTATCTGCTGCTCAATTGGAAACTGCCTTCTTCACAAGCCCATTCTATTATGAAATAGAAATTGTTTGTATAGTTCAATTGTCTGTGTATTATGTGACCATTTGTCCCTGGTTTTCTGGTACTTCCCTGGGACGAACACACGATGTCTACAGATTTCAGTTTCCAGCAAGTCTGTGGAGTAAAAACAATTCTAAGTGTGGTATAAAAAGTTCCATGGTCCCATTTAACTCTGTCTCTACTGTTTCCATAAACACATCCTATACTCCTGACAGATCTGCCAAATATCCACCAGTTTCCCCACTTCATTCCAATCCATGTATTAGGCTTGGTAATCATGGTCTCTTTTGTCAGGAAGAAACCCTCCTATAGGCAATATCCACTCATGCAGCAAGGACAGATGCATGTTTCCTCTTCCCAATTAAAACTTCTCACAGCACACACAACGTTCCTTGACTGCCATTAGCAGGGACACTCCACTGTAGCCTGTCTCCCACAATCAGGTGAGATAATTTTATCATAACCTGTTGCACATACTTGTTTACAAAGATTGGTTTTCATTCTATAAAATACTCCCTTGTTGATGGCAGGGCCCAGGTTTGAGATCTACTCCTTGTCCTTAGTACCTGGTGGAGTGTCTAGACACAGTTAATGCTGGATAGATATGTAGCTTAGAGGCCAGGTGAAAAGCACTAGGAGAACTGGTTTTGTCAGCCTGCACATTTGCAATCCTTTTAATGTAAGCAAAACCATTTCTGAGTCTCAGGTAATTAACCTGTAAATGGGTATAATAATTACTTTTACTTCACAAGATTATTTCATATGATAAAATGAGATTAAAATTCTAAAGCACTTAGAAGAGGGCCTGACCTATAATAAGTGCTCAATAAGTATTGCGATAAATAATGAAGAAATTTCACAAGGTTTTAAGGACATTAGTCAATATGAAACTGTTTTTTTTTCCACTTCAAAATAATTTGATAAGGAGTGGTAGTGTATATGTTCCTACAAAATCTATCTATATGAACATTGAAGAAAAGTAACAGCCATATATTAAGAAATATAGTCATAGCTGAATAGATATCTAAAGATGATCCTTCTCTAAATTCTGCATGGTAAAGAGGATATAACATGAGTTTTATAAATTGGTTATCTTGGATTCAAATCCTAACCCCACTTAAGTTCTGAGTTTACCTTGGTCAAGATAACTGACTGCAAATTGGATAAATTTTCCTGTCTGTATGGGAACTACAAGACAGAATTCATAGAGTTATTTGACTGTTGAACAAAGTTTCTAGGAAATTATTTTCTAAAGAGTAAGTTGTAAAAATATAGTAATTATCATCAACTTAAAAAAAAATTCCCTTCTTTTGCTTTGAGAAACATTTTCCTAAATGAATCAACACATTGTTAGTTGCCTTTGCAGAGTCTTTCAATGCTATTAACCCCTGTGGTGCTTAAAGAATCAAGTACACTGGGGAGAAGGTGCAGGTATAATTTCTTGGATCCTCGGTGTGCACCTTCATTGGTTGTGATAGCAAAAGTTGTAGGTAAGTGTCCTGATCCTGGGTGGAGATAAATTGGAATATTTCTATGCTCATAATCAGGATTAGCTGCAAGTGTAAGATAGCAGTAATATTCCAGCAGATGATTAGGATAGTTCTTGGAAACATTTTTCTGAACCTGTATGTATAAGGTACACCCATTTGTGAGCAACATCTGAAAACCTCTACTGTATCATATTGGCTTTGAATTAAGGAGTTATAGCCAAAAAGAGCAAACCGTGGAATCCACTACCAACTACTAAACTACTATAAAATAAGAAAGGTGGCTTCATGGTTCAGTACCAGGTCTCTGCAGAAAACATGACCACTTACTAATTGTTTAACTCCTAGTCACTTATTAAATATCAATTTGGTCGTTTGCAAAATCATTGTTACTAATCTGTAAACCTACTTATGATGAGTTTTATAAGAAATACATTAAATAATTCACGTGAAAGACTAAACCAGTGCTTGACTCAGTAGTGTTCAAAACCGTTTTCTTTAATTTTTATAAGTGATGAAATTTTGGTATTAATATGAGAATCAGGGATCATCAGAGTCAGATAGGACTGACCCTAAGTCCAGCTCCTTTCAACATTTTCCCATAGGAAGTCCCTTTTAGTTCTCAGCGATTTTGTGTTTTAAAGATTTTGTCCAACCATAAAAAAGTTCTCATTTTGTATTAAGTGATTCATTTAAAATAAACAAACAAAGTAACCTTATAATAAATACTAATGAATATGAGATAAACAATGAAATCATATATGTTTCCCATCAAAATCACATGGGGAAGAGTATATTATAGTGAACGGGAACAGGATAAATATAGAAATGGGATGAGTACATTTTTACCTAATGAGCAGTACTAGAGAAAATTATAAAGTAGGAAAAGGGTATAAGAGATGTTAGAGAGGTCAATTCCAATGTGGCAGATAGGGAAGAACTTAAAAGAGGCAAAATTATACACAATTTAAAAATAAAATATTTGGGAGAGAGTTATGAGGATACCTCTAGAAAGAGCATTCCAGAAATATGGAGGACTAACTGCAAAAAATATGAACTTGCCCTCTGTATACTAGGAAGAGAATGGAGGGGAGTAGGGCAAAATATAGCAAAGAGTGACAGGGAGAATAGTGGGAGTCAAGAGCAGAGAAATAAAGTCCAGGACTTATAGAACTGTGACATTTTTGTGATGATTTTGGAATTTATTTTGAATAAATTGAGACGTCACTGGAGGGTTCAGAGCAGCAGGGTAACAGGAATCAAATGACATTTTTATAGGACTGCTCTGGCTCCATATTGAAAATTGACTCACCCAGGCTAAGAATTGTCAGAAACTCAATTTTCCATGAGACACCCAGTAAACACCAAGTAAGAGATGTTAATAGACTTATGGACCCATGGTTCTGAAATGCAGAGAAATCGTCAGAAGACAGAAAACCATGACTCATTCACAAATAAAGAACATTTAAAGCCATTGGACCTGATGGAATCCCCAGGGAGTGTATGCAGATGGAAAAAAGAAGAGGTCCAAGGGTTAATGAGGGCACTTCAAAATTCAAAGTTTGAGCCAATAATGGTGAGAACAAGCAGCAAGAGAAGTAGAATGAAAACCAAGTGAGAATGATGAACTGAAATCCAAGGTAGAGAGTGTTTTCCAGCTGGAGAGCATGATAAACTGTTTCAAATGCTGAAGATAGATCAAACCAGATGAGGACTGATATTTGGCCATTGGATTTAGCTGCATGGAGATCATTGAACCATTAGAATGGCATCATTAAGTGATTTTGGGACCCAAAGCCAAATTGCAACCATCTTCAATTATTCTATATTTTATTCAGAAAAAGTCAACTGAATTCTAGAATGAGAATCTAGTATGAAGAGATTGTTTCCCTTGATTCCAAGAGGAAGGGCTTGTTAAGTATAATATCCATATTCACCAGGATTTCTGTTTATTTCACTATAAAGTGACTTAGGTTTATAGGATGTTAGTGTAACTGGAATTGCCCCTTAATTGTAATTGTGTTGTTTATAGGTATATTCTTGTTTATACACTTCTTTAAACATTTTAGTTCTATGTTCAATGAATCTGGAAGAGGGTAGGGAGATTTCTGATCATCAGATGGAATATTGAGTTGCATAGAGAAAACAGGAATTTCCATATTTTCACCTTATTTAGTTGAACAGTTATATGTACGAGAAAAAATTAATCAACTCAGAAATTTTTAATTTGGATATGTAATTGTAATATCTGAGTGATTGTTGCAAATTAAAAAAAAGCCTTCTAAATTGAGCACTTGTACTGTTCTATTTGTTTTAAACTTCTAGAATTACTAGTGGTGTGATATCATTTTGTCAGTTTATTTAGCACAGTAATTCAAGATGAAAACTCATTTTCCATCCTCTTAGGTGAGATTCCTTATAGCCATGGAGGGGGCCAATCACACCATGACACAGTTCATCCTGGTGGGCTTCATCACAGATCCCGTGGTGTAGCTGGTTCTGTTTGTGGTGTTCCTTGGAGTATATTCTGTGACGCTGGTGGGAAATACCACTCTCATAGTGTTGATCTGTAAGGACTCCCGGCTCCACACACCTATGTATTTTTTCACTGGGAACCTGTCTTTTCTGGATCTCTGGTATTCCTCCATGTACACCTCAAAGATTCTAGTGACTTGTATATCTGAAGACAAGAGCATTTCCTTTGCTGGCTGTGTAGCTCAGTTCTTCTTCTCCACTGGACTGGGCTGTAGTGAGTGTTTCCTGTTGGCTGCCATGGCTTATGACCACTATGTGGCCATCTCAAAACCACTGCTTTATTCTCAGGCAATGTCCATAAAGCTATGTGCATTTCTGGTAGCAGTTTCATATCTTTGTGGCTTTATTAGCTCTTCCATCATCAATAAAAGAACTTTTGTCTTGAAACTCTCTCATGACAACATCATTGATGACGTTTTCTGTGATTTGCTTCCCCTGGTGATGCTTGCTTGTGGCAGGAAGGATGGCTATCAGGCTGTGCTGTTTTTCCTCCTGGCCTCCAGTGTCATTGCCCCCACTGTGTTCATACTGGCCTCCTACTTCATCATCATCATCATCATCACAAGGATTCACTCCACCCAGGTCCACCTCAAAGCCTTTTCTACCTGCTCCTCCAATCTGATCTCTGTCAACTTATTCTATGGCTCTTTCACATATGCTCACCCTTGATCTAGCTATTCTCTGGACAGGGACAAAATAGCTTCTACATTTTATACTGTGATGTTCCCCATGTTGAACTCCATGATCTATAGTCTGAGGAATAAGGATGTGAAAGAGGCTCTCTACAAACTCTTGAAATAAATCTAGATTCTCTACCTCTAAGAATATGCAAACAGAATTTTAAACAGGTTACTTTTATCTCATGCATAGTTGCCATTGTGGCCCATCATGATCCAGGATTATTATAGTTACAGAATTTTGAACCCTGCAATCTCTTGTCTAAGAAATAAGGATGTGAAAAGAGATTCGCTATAAACTCTTGAACTACATCCAGGTTCTCTTCCTCTAATAATGTGTGAACACAATTTTTGATCAGGTTATTTTTATCTCAAGTATATCTCTTATTGTGGTGCATCATGTTAAAGGATTTTTATATAGTTAAAGAATTTTCCACCCTGACACATGGTGTTCAATAGATCTAAGATCTGTTCCCCAGATCATTAGCACACAGATCCAGCAGCACCCGGGAATGACCTTGGTGCAAAATGGGCTCAGAAAGCATGACTCTACCATAAAAATAACCCTCTCTTTTTAAATAAAGATAATGGAACAGCTTACTCTCATTGTCAATTGAATTTTGCAGACTGATTCTTTTTTTTGGGGGAGGGGTCTTTTGTTTTGTTTTGTTTTGTTTTGTTTGTTTTGTTTTATCCCCCTATCATCCCCACTGCTGTGCTCACTGTGTTCATTTGCTGTGCATTTTTCTGTTTCTGCTTGTCTTCCTTTGTTGGATGATGCAACAAAGGTGACTGATTCTTAAAGCATAGTGTATTAGTTAGCTAAAGGGATGCTGATGTAAAATAACAGAAACCTGTTGGCTTTTATAAAGGATATTTATTTGGAGTAGAAGGTTACAGTTACCAAGACATAAAGAGTAAGTTACTTCCCTCACCAGAGTCTGTTGCCACGTGTTGGAGCAAGATGGCTGCCTATATACAGCCTTCCTCTTCCTTTTAAGGCTCACTGGTCCCAGCTTCTTTAAATGTCAGCTGCAGGCTGGAATAAGTGTCGTCTCTCCAGGCTCATTTCTCTGCGAGCTCATCTTCTCTCCTCTTTCCACAAGGTCAGCTGCAAAGTCTTAAGCTAATGGTTTGTCTCTCTTCCCAGGGTTTCTGCTGTGTTTAACGGAATCTTCCCTTTCCTCATATATCTACTTCTCCTGCGTGTTCATTCCTAGGCTCCAGGATCAAAACTACAGCATCAAAACTCCAACATCAAAACTCTAAAACTACACTCTCTGTTCTGCCATGTGGTTTTCTCTGTGAGTCCCCACCCACCAAGGGGGCGGGGACTCGACATCCCACTGATGTGGCCCAGTCAAAGCCTTAATCACAACTCAATAAAGTACAAGTGAAACCTCTGAATCCAATACAATCTAATATGCCCAGACCAGTTCACAAACAATCCAATATCTATTTTTGGAATTCATATTACAATATCAAACTGTTACATATAGTATCAATATAGTCCTAGAAATGGGAACAAATATGCTGAATTAGTTTTTAATATTTTCCTATTATCAATAATTAGATGATGCTCATCACTTTCTATTTCCTTCTCAGTATTTTAAAATCTTTTTAGATATGCTTTAGTCTCCAGAAGTGTTACCAAAGAGATCCAGGAGCTGCAATGAATCACCTCATTGCAAACTAGGCTCAGAAGCCATGATTTCACCCATATACTCATGTTATATATGTTCTTCCATTAAGGAGAAATCTGTCAATGTCCATTTTGTTTTATTTTCATCAATCATTGTATGGACTTGTACTGTATTTTATCTGGGCCAATTTACAATCACATCTGCTATCCAAATTGTGACTTTCTGAACACCAAAACAAAGTTATTATAAAAAATAAAATAAAAACTATGGTGAAATTAAATAAGCTGAGAAATGAAAATCTATGGATAAATGCTATTCAAAAGTGAAAATTTTATATAGACAGGCCAGGAAAAAAGAATAAGAAGGCAGAAGTTATGATTGTTTTCCTGTTAGTTTGATTGGTTTTTGTAAGAAAGACAATGGTAGTACAATTTATATTTATGAAGTACAGATATGTCCTTGTTTCTATCTGAGTAAGCAGTAAAGAAAAAAATGCAATGATCTGTTAGTTATGCCAAGTAGTCCCAGAAAAATTATGAGTGTGGGACAGAACAAGAAGGACCCGTCAGAACTGATGGCCATACACTGTAACTGGAAAGTGGGTCTTAGGGATATGTGCAGTAACAGTTTTGACATACAATAACCTAATAGAAGCCCACTAGAAGCAATAGAATTTTAAAATGCTTGATTTAGACAATTGTCTTAAAAGGAAATCTGTTTATGCTTATGCAATCACTTTCTAAAACCTGTGATCTCTGTATTTTAAACAACTGATACTAAAATTCTTATAAAAAATATTTTTAAATAATAGTAACATTAAATCAGTAACTTATAGTATCAGAATGCTTAATGTCAGTCAAATGAAACTATAAATTACATAAACCAGAGGTAAACATCAGTTACAAAAAGTAAAACTGATGTAAAGTGACATTTATGACATCTTCTTATCATAAACCTTAAAACTTAACTATAAAAAGGAAGCTCAAACTGATGGCCAAGTGTCCCTATTTTAATCATCTTAGGAAAAGAAAACTAAGTGTCATTCTCCAACAAGAATTAATATACATTTTCCTGGCCTAAGTGTATATTCATATTATTTGGTATCTGGAAATGTTATCTCAGCTCTAGGATCATGTCTAAATAATAACACAAAAACCATAGTAAAGGAATGGTAATAATAATCTTAGGAAGACAAAAATAAATATTAAATTCATCAATATATAATTAAGTATATGGCATCAATACTTTAGAATATGTGTAAATGTAAATTTAACAATATTTTTAAAATCACTGTATTGGAAATATCCCATCTATAGTTTACAGTTTTAGAGCATTCAAAAGAAGCTGCCATATTAATTTGAAATTCATGTATAAATTCATTCGGAATTTAGTTACTCTAATTATAATAAATGGAATTTAAAATCTTAAGAGAAAGTGATTTCTCAGTTATGTTTTAGATATGAGTTTAATGACTTAAACATCATACAAAGTAAAAATGTTTATGGGGTGTCCATGCAAAAATCTTTTGGAAATAATCTTCTATATAGAAAATTAAAAACTCTTGATAGTCTTTCATGGAATAGGCCATAAGCCAGGGGAATGTCTGGATTGCAAGATTCTTGCTAACCCCCAATTTAAACTATAATGATTCTTGCATGCATAGTCAGCTTTGTGTCTAAACAAAAAATCAAAGGAAGTGAAGTAACATGGATCTGTATAGCTTAGATATACAAAACTATAACTACTACTATCTATGTATAATTAATAACAAATACTAATTGTTGTCTACCTGCCTTCTTCATGGTTCTGGTCTATTCATTCTTTCCCAGTATCTCAGATGAGTGGGGGATATTTACCTGGCAAAATATTACAAACTTTACTTCTTGTGAGATGTGAGTATTTGCTTATCTTGTTTTTATTGAGTTGTTGTATGTTTCCTTTGAAAGGGAGGACTAAAGGGGTATTAAGACATATTCAGTTAAATACCTAGATTCCAAACATAGCTTTCCTGGACCCATTTTGTAGCACATACTTTTCCCCCTTGAACATTGGGATCAACCACCCTGCTCAGTAGAGTGATCCTTGCTGGTTCAGTGCAGGAAGATTCCAATATGGCCAGTGTGGAGCCTCAGTGTCCAATTGATCAAAACGTTGATAATGTTCCTTTGGAGATGTACTCTTCCCGTGGGTGCATATGCTTCCTAATTCAATGATCCTAAGGTTATTGTGAAAGGAAATACAATTCTATAAGCCATTTTATGTAAAAGTAAAAGAGGCTGTGTAACTCTGGGATCTCCTAGAAATAAACTCCGGCATGGGATTAAATGTGCAAGGATTTGATTAGGGGAAACACCTATTTGTGCAGGTCAAAGTGGGAGGGAGACAAAAATGTCCAGGAGTGACATCAGAACAATATGCAAGTCTGATTCCAAATGAAGGAGAGAGGAACGGAATGATGGATAAAAGCATCCTAGACCATTGTGTAGTCTAAAGATAGTTCAGCAAGTCAGTGGACAGTCCATGAGCCAAGGTCATCTAGAGAGGATTTCAGTGCCTGCAAGAAACAAGCCTGCATTTGTTTCCCTGCCATACTCACTCACTGGCTGGCAGCAGGCTGTGGGAAGCATGCATTTGTTGTGGAAACAGTTTCAGAGCTGAACACCTAGGTCCTCTGCTCATTTATACTCTCTGTATTTGGAGATCTGCAAGGCTCATTTTCCCGGCCATTACAAGGAAATGTAATGTCTACTTGTCACACTTAGCTCCTTCGAAGCTTGTTCTTGATAAGGAAAGATGGCATCATATATTGGCTGCTGTTATATAAAGCATATAGCACAATTGGAGAAACTTCAAAAATCACTACTGAGCCTTCCTCGAAATATTCCACAATTATATCAAGCCTATTATTTTTTGATTTTGGGATAATAGTAAAACAAATGAATTCAGTGGACAGGAGGCCTGGGTGCTATTCTTTGCCATCTAATGCATCCATCAAACCCCAGTTAATGTTTGGTGGGATACTATGTTGATGAATAAGGCATTATAAAGTCTACATCTAGAAATGCTGACAAGAAAAAGCCAGTGACAAAATGGATACATAGAACAAATACATCCAAAAAAACTGCCATTTTAGATTTGTAGGATTTAGTTTAATCTAATCAACCTACCAGTATAATGGTCACTAATCCTCCAGGACAATGGTAATATATCGAAGGCACACTGGACATCTATACCATGTCAAAGATTTTCATGATTGACCAAAATGTGCCTGTTTCTCAGGTTACTCTGCAAACCTAGTAAACTCAAGGTATATTGCTTTTCTCTCAAAGACTGAAACTGCTTAACAATACCTTGAGCCCGTTCAATTGTACAGTTTTTGAGGATTTAAGTATGTTTTTACTCCTGTCAGACCACACAAAGCTACAACCTCAACATACATCAATACCAATGAGAACATTCTCCATGACAGTTGACCCTGTTACTTGAATATCATCAACACCCTTAGCAGGGAAAGAGCTCACTAAATTAAAAGGATTTACACAAACACATGTCAAGTTACTACTGTTGAGTCTGTATAGATGTGTCATTCAAACCAGTTTTGAAGAAAACACGAACCCCTGCATTTCTCCCTAGGGATGCAGTAATTAATTTTGTTCATTATCTTGGCAAAAGATCTCTAGAGGAAGCAATTTTAGGGAATTCCAGTTGATTTTTCAAACAATAATTGTCCTCTTTCTAAGGTCATAGAAAGAGATATAATATGAAAATTCTGATTGAAACTATAAAATACATATCTAATTGATATATCTGGGTCTGAGTAAATAATGACAGCTTATGTACCTGGTCCTAATGGGCCCACTGCTAGATGCATTCAAACCAAAAATATTAGCAATAATCCAGTGTGGACATCAGTGGTGTTTTTCAATCATTAGAAATCAGCAGCAGTTAAAAATCAGTAAACACTAACTTTGAGAAGGACTGGATATTTCCCTGGTAATTAGCTGCAAACTGTCCAAGAGAATTCTTTGAGAAAAATGTACAGTATACACTTTGGCTTACGATCCTTCCTCAAAGATGACTTCCCTCTCAGTCATAGTGTCTAAGCTGTAAACTGGCTAAGTACAGAGAATTGTATAGAGGTTATGATTCTCTACTGGGACAACATGAGCTAGATTTCAGCCAAATAAATATGGAACATTTCTTCATTGTAAGGAAACTGACAAAAGTTTGGTTTCCCATCTATTCAATTCCTTAGGAACCACTTGATCCATGAGCCATTGCTACAGATGTCTGCACAAAAAAACACTTGATTACAAACTTGACTCTGTGGTTTATCTTGTTAAGTGCTCCTGTCTTGTCACTGGGGATTGCATACTTCCATCTCTCTACTATCAGTTTGGGAATACAATTCCACTGAAGCTTCCCATCATCTCTACCATACTTATGGTAGTCATGACAGAGCTTTACAAGGATGCTGAAGAAATTCATATTACCTTGGTGAAATCAGCCCTTGGAGGAACAAGTTAAGAAGTGGTGATGGTTATGCAGTGGCAGAGAAGATTCATAATATCTCGATCTTCCTGCACCTTAGACCTCTCCTTCAAGAGTATGTCATTTTGGTCTGAAATTTTGACATCTGTAATGATTGACACTTTGAACCCAAGGTTCAGTTAACCAGCTAGCACCTTATTAGCATTCTTCCATGGATTCATTCTCTCACTTTATCAAACTGAATCATTTTAAATCAATTTTATTAAAACATATTCATAAACCATACAATTCATCTAAAGTGTACAATCAATGACATTTCATATAATCACAGAGTTGTGCATTCATCACTTCAATCAATATTAGAGCCATTTCATCACTCCACAAAAAAAGAAAAGAAGAAAACAAAAACATAAACAGGCACACACACACACACACAAAACCCTACCCCTTAGTAGTCACCTCTTAATCTCTCTATCCTTCATCTGCCATATATAACTGCTAATCTATTTCCTCTGTAATTTATTGTATTTACATTTTGCATAGGAGTCAAACAATATGTGGTAAATTTTGTCTAGTTTCTTTCACTTAGCAGCCTTCTTTTTTTTTACTATTGATGGAAGATTATTAATATGTCACTATACACTATTCTCCATAGTTTGGTTGTATTTTTGCCCAACTATCATCTTGGTATTAACCTCTTGTAACATTAACATACATTTTCTGTTTCAGAGAAAAAAATTCTTCATATGCACTATTTTTTTTTAACTTTTTTATTGAAGTTTATCATTCATACATGAACATCCATAAACAATAAGTATATAGTATAAGTTGTGAACTTACAAAACAAACATGCATATCATCATACAGGGCTCCCATACATAACCCCACCACAAACACCTTGCATTGTTCTGAAACAATTGTTATAAACTATGAAAGAGCATGCCCAAAACATTACTACTAACTATAGCCAAGATCTTACCTTGGGTTTTTGTTTCCCCCAACCCACTTGGTTAATGACACCTTGTATTAGTATTATATACTTGTTATGGTTTATGAGAGGATGTTCTCATATTTGTTCTGTTAAACACAGTACATCTTCCACCACGGGATACATTATGTTATACAGTGCCATGCTTTGTAAAATCTATTCAAAGTGTACACTCAGTGGCTTTCCCATTCATCATAGAGTTGTGCTACCATCACTTGAATTAATTTTAGAACCTTTTTATTACTCCAAAAATGCCATACCACTATACCTTCCTATTGTTCCTTAGAATTGACATATCTTCTTTGCCATTGCTGCAAATATATTACAATATTACTGTTAACTATAATCCATAAGTTACATTAGTTGTAATTTTCCCATGTATCACAATATTGTTAACAATTTGTAAAGGAAGAACATTCTTATACTATTAACTACAATCTTCATCCAACACAAAATTGCTATGTTATACAATCCATACATTATTCTAGAGCTTCATTTCAATTGAAATATTACATCCACAGACTACCCTTTTCAGTCACAATCACATTTATAAGTCAGCAGTATAGGTAATACTAACTATAATGTTGTACCATCAACTCTATTCATTTCCACAGTCAAACAGAATCATTTTTACTCTGACCTTTGCTCCTATAAGCCATCCCTGTAAATATTTCCATACTTTCACCAATATTAATTGGTGAGTCATGAAATCTTTCCAGATCAGACATAGTGGTACTTTATTGTCTGAGATATATTGATTTATAAATTTTACCATGACCCGAAAAGCAGTGAGGAATGTTTGGAGTAGGTGTTGTGAAGAATTACATCATTGCATAAAACAACATTTTATTTTTCATGCCATCAACCTCTCACATACCATACTCTCACTTGAAGACAAAATCAAATGCCCTATATGTCACAGGGTTGGAAACACAAACAAAAAAGAGAAATCTTGTTCTCCATTTATATTATGGGTATATCAGTTTTCTTACAAATGGAAATATTTTCTTCTGCTTTTGGAGAAATACTCTTCAGATGACATAAGAATATCAAACTCAAAGAGTCAGCAAAATTAATCAGATATTCTTGCCTTTTCTCAGATGGAATCTTTTTTGGCCTTTTCATAGTCTTTCCAAACCTTGTTTATTATTCAAAATCTTATACTCCATCTGCTCCCAAACCATCTGATTCTGGTTTTGTTCTACAACTAACAGAGCAGCTTGGTGGAAAGTACAAGTAGAAAGAAGTGGAGGGCACTGCTTCTTGTGGTACCCTTCTAGACTATAAGGAAAGCTACCTGTGCTTCTCCAGCGGCATCCTAATGCAACTTTCTTATGCTTCATCCTAAAGAACAATCACTGTGCACGAAAACAAACAAACAAACAAACAAAAAAGCAGTCATGGGGCACACTAATTTAAAATTCTTCCAGCTTCACCACTTCCATGTTTAGGGATCTTGGACACTTCCATTATATAAAAGATGAACATGATGATAGAAACAATAACATGTTGATTTTTTTAGGATTAAATCACATAATGTGTGCAAAGCATACTACACCTATGGAGCAATCCATATAACAGTAGGTATTATTAATAGCTCTGCAACTCACAGTGATGCTATATTTATCTGGAATTCACTTATCTAATAATACACATTACAGGAAAGTACAATGAATAAAATGGTTCCAGACAACTCAAAGTTACAAGGTCTATTCACTGAGAGCCCTTAGCCCCCACCTTGTGCCTCTTTACTCTTGGTTTTTACACATTGTTAACATGTTTGGCTAATTTCATCCACTACTCAGCAGATTAAAATTAGCAATTGAGAAAGATATGGAGTAAGAAAGAAACCTAGATGTAGGCAGAGTAACAATTGCAAGTAGAAGATGCCAATCATTCATCCATTTACTCATTTTCTTATAGTTTCCTTTTCACTTCTTCATTTCAAAAATATGTTTTTGAAAATCTAGTACATACCAAAAGCTAGATATACACTGGTAAACATAACCCACATTCTCTATACTCTCAGAGAACTTACATACCAGTGGAAAGTTGCAATAAAGACTAACTGGTTCCAGGGAAAATGGGGAATCTTAGGAAGACATTTAAGAAATAAGAAGTAGCAGGTCATGAAATGACTGTGCTATTCAAAAAATCTTCTTTCAAATAATATTGAATACCATATAATAGGTTTTAGAGTGCTTTCTTACATTTTTTTTTGAAATCAAGACTTTCAAATCAACAAAGTCTTTGAATTGGTAAACTAAATATTCAAAAATTAGAAGTTTAAGGAAAAGGGAAGCATAGAAAAGAAATGCTGAGAAAGAAGCCAAGTCACAGTTATGTTTTCAACAACAATAGCAGGAAAGAGTATTTCCAAGTTCATTTTCAAGTCTTCCAAACAACCATTAAGAAGTTCTTCTGCAAATAAGAAATAATTTAGTGACTTTTAAGGAGTGATGAAAATGACAACAATTGATATCAGTAGTGAGTTTCTGGGTTGACAAGCATCATGACACGCTATCAGGGACCACGTAGGTGAAGTAGATAGGATTAGATGCTTAGTTCCACCACTTGTAGCCAAGAGGGCTTATGCTACTTACCTCTCCAATCTCTGCCTCATTTTCCTCATCTGTAAAATGGGGCAACATAACCACCTACTTCATAGGTGTGATGGACAGGTTAAATGAGATAATACATGTCCAGGGCCTAAAACATGATTAGGCAGATAGTGTAGGCTCAATATGTGTTAGCTATTATTGTAATGCATTTCATTTTCATTGGAAACTTGTTAAGTGGGCAGACAGGTATTATGGCACTCTCTTGAATAACACAGAGACTAAGTCTTCAAGACATTGAACATCTTGACTGAGATGACTAGTGGAACTCCTGTATATATTTTCTAGCACCTCCAACACATATCTACATAGTGTATTTGTAAATAATAAGGCCACACCAAAAATAAGACTCATTTTCATAGGCATGCATTTTTTGTAGAATTGTATATGCATCAAGGAATATAAATACCTTGGTACGACTTCTAAACACTGTCTTTATTTTGGAGATTAAATCATCCCTCTGGTTTCCTCTGAATGCACAGTCACAAAGAAACTATTCAATTGTCCCATTTGTCAGGATTTAAATCCATTCCCATCTCTGTCAGAACATACAGAGTCACCTCTTCTTCATAGGGTTAAGAAGAATATCTTCCTTTTTGAAAAAAAGTCTGTTCCTTCAACCCATAAATTTAACACCTCCGAGATGAAGAAAAGTCACTAATTGTAAAAACCCTGAATGTTTTGTAATTAGCTGTGCATTCTTTATAAGCATCTCAACGAAGCAAGCTATCACCTAGAAATTTATACTCATTTTGATCAAGTCTTTTTGTTCATCCTCCTTGGTCTACTACCCTAACAAACCAATCCTATGCATGTTTCCCAAACCCTGTCAATACAGATTTCTGAGATTCTATAATACTTTAGTGTACATATCCTCTAAATGTAGGTTAGATTTCTTCATCTGAGTTAGTTGATATTTGACTCTCACCATATGGGAAAAGTGGAGTGGTGGCATTGGGTATTGAAAGGAATTAAATGAACTTATCAGGCAACTTCCTAAGTGCAGTCATTGAAAGCTATTTATCCAGAGTAAGGATGGTTCCCTCAGGTAAAGGAACGTTAGGGACTGCCTCTTCAGGAAGTGTTTTTGTTGTTAGTCTTATCCTTGACTTCTTAATATCCCTATGGCATGTTTTATGGTCCCAACTCTTCCTCCCACCAATTCTCTCAGCCTGCCAAAGAACCTCTGACAATTTTAATATTTAATTGGTATTGCAACTTTCCTGTCCTTACAATCAGATCCTAGCTTGGTCCTCAAACAATTCTTTTATAAAGGACTACCAGAAATTAGAAAGTCCTTCAATGGTGGAGGTGAAGACTTCCAATTACCCTTTCAAATTCACAAAAGGATATTAACAGTATTCAATTCAGAAAACCCCTACTTTTTAGA
>JAQZBX010050785.1:0-19571 GCA_029593785.1 Cabassous unicinctus | reverse complement strand
TATTTTTTGTTTTTTTTTAGGCACCGGGGACTGAATCTGGGACCTCCCATGTGGGAAGCAGGTGCTCAATTGCTTGAGCCACATCTCCCAAGATTTAAAAAAAAAAATTTTTGTTTTGGTAACATGAATTATATACCAGATATTCCATTTTAACCATTTTTAAGGGTATATAATTTAATAGTATTAATTACATTCACAATGTTTGCTACCATCACCACTATCCATGACCAAAACTATTTCTACCACCCAAAGTGGAAACTGTGCCCATTAAGCAATAAGTCTGCATTTTCCTCTCACCCTGGCCCTTGGTGTCCTCTGATCTGTTTTCTGTCTCTATGAGAATTTGCGTACTTTAGATATTTCATATAAGTGGAATCATACAATATTTGTCCTTTTCTGTATGGCTTATTTCATTCAACATAATGTTTTCACTATTCATCCATGTTGTAGCATACATCAGAGCTCCATTCCTTTTTATGGCTGAATAATACTCCATTGTATGGATAGACCACATTTTATTTATCAGTTCATTTGTTGGTGGACACTTGGGCTGTTTCCAGTTTTGGCTATTGAGAATAATGCTGCTTATGAACATTGTTGGATAAAAATGCCTAGGAGTGGAATTGTCAGATCATATGCTAATTCCATGTTTAACTTTTTGAGGAACCTCCAAACTGTTTTCCACAGTGGCTGCACCATTTTATATTCCTAAACGTTTGTTTTTTTTAATAAAGTTCTCCACGTTTTGCGATGTGTAGGTGTTATTGAGAACCATTGGTTTCTTTACACATGACTGATTAGCAAAAGTCAAAACAAAATAACCAAACTAACCATAAAATCCAACAATGCAAATAAAATAGTATGCCATCAGATGTATTCTTTTAGCTTAGTTTATTTATAAGCACACTAGAATAATCAGTGTGAGAAAATAAAAATTAGCTCGGACTGAAGAAATAAAAATCTGCCCCGCCATTCATCAGGCTGGGATAACAGGCATGGATAAAGCATGGTTAATACTGTGGCTAGTAAAGTGCCATAGCAACTTCCTACTTTGAGTGATTGCTGCATTCACACTGAGAAACCTTGTCTCTTAAAATCGTAGACTGTCAGAAACTTTGCTTGTGAAATTGTGTCAGTGAAGCATCCCACTCTTGGCTGGAGATGCTCACATTCATAGAGAGAAGCCGCCTCAATTTCCAGCCCAGGTGCAGAGCTTGACATAAGGGGTTTCTGGACAAAGAATTCCACATCTATCTTGATTTGTAGGTTTCTACAGAACTAGGATTCTGGATCTATTTTGCAGTCCAGACCTGATGCAGTTTCTTTATACATGGCCCTGCTTTGCTTTGAGCCTATAAAGTACTACTTTATTTACATTTTACCCTAAACTTCTCTGTCCCCAAATCCTGTCATCATCCTGTCTCTTCCTTTGGTGAGATAGCCCACTTGGCCCTTTCCTGCTTGGTTTCCTTAGTTGCACACTTAGCTCTCAGGATTCAGTCCTGGTATTCTTTGGCTGATTGGGTGTAGACAGTTGTGACTGATGTGAAATATTATGTGCCACCTTAGGAATAAGTGTATGCAGAGAACTCTTCTTTAATTATGTTCATTTTAGTGGGATTTTTCATTTTATGTAAATAGTCATATCTGAATTTTCAGTTTTAGGAATATATTTCTCAGCTCTACTTTTTTTTTTTGGTCCTGTTTTATTGAGGTATACTTTATATACCATATTTATACCAGTGTGTAAGGATATAGTTCAGTGAGTGAATGTTAGGTTTAGGACATTTCCATTGCCTCAGCTCTAGCCACCTGCTGATCTGCTTTCTGTCTCTATAATTTTCAGCTTCTGTTTTGACCAAAGATTCAGTAGTTTTGAAATATGGATGTTTGTTTTTAAAACCTCTTTTCTTTTTTTGCATTTTTTTCTAGGATGAAGGCTTAAGGCTCAGAAAGGTAGCACATTCGGATAAACCTGGATCAACCTCAACTGCATCCTTCAGAGATAATGTTACCAGTCCTCTTCCTTCACTTCTCGTTGTAATTGCAGCCATTTTCATTGGATTCTTTCTAGGGAAATTCATCTTGTAGAGTGAAGCATGCAGAGTGCTATTTCTTTTTCTTTTTCTTTTTTTTCTCTTGACCAGAAAAAGATTTGTTTACCTACCATTTCACTGGTAGTATGGCCCACAGTGACCATTTTTTTTTGTGTGTACAGCGTCATATAGGCTTTGCCTTTAATGATCTCTTACGGTTAGAAAACACAATAAAAACAAACTGTTCAGCTAATGGACAAATTGTATATTCCCAGATCACCAATAGCAGATGTCAGTTGCACATTCAGTCCTTTATGAAATTCATAAATAAAGAGTTGTTCTTTCTTTGTGGTTTTAATAAGAGTTCCAGAATTGTTCAGAGTCTTGTAAATGTTATTTTAATAATCCCTTTAAATTTTATCTGTTGCTGTTACCTCTTGAAATCTGATTTATTTAGATTGCTAATCCCACTCATTCAGGAAATGCCAAGAGGTATTCTGTGGGGAAATGGTGCCTCTTACATTGTAAATTTTCTCCTTTACCTTTGCTAATATCATGGCAGAATTTTTCTTATCCCCTGTGAGGCAGTTGTTGACTGAGTTTTTCATCCTTACAATCCTGTCCCATGGTATTTAACATAAAAAAAAAAAAATAAAACTGTTAACAGATTCTTGCTCCATAGCTTGTTTGTGTGTCTATTGTGTCATTAGATGGGGGTGTCAGGAATTCCACTCTGGTGATTTAAAACATCATCTTATCTCACACTGGAAACCCCCTTTGGAAATTACAATATTTGTACTACAGTTCTCATCCTCTTTAGGAAAGGAACTGACAGATTTTCAAGCTTCTTTTGGTAGTTTGGAGGATCATAACAGTTTGTCCTCAAAAGAATATGAAATAAGCAAATGCCATGAGAATAAAAGTTCTGTAATTTTAGTCAGTTTATTTGTAAGCCATGTGGCTGTAATGCATTTAAGATACCACATCCATATCAGGTTCTTTTAGTATCTTCTCGAGGAAGACTAATTCTCCTTTGGTTAATCAAGTATTTTTTGGCCAGCCTAATACTTTTTATTACTTTATAACATTTAATAAAAATGGTTTAAAGTAGGTGTTTTTCTTGCCCAGTGACACTCAAAATAAATTTCCATTATGGAATCTGGTATTACTGAACCAACCTTGACAATTTTCTTTGTGAAAAATGGCTTTATTCTTTGCAGATCTGTTTACCATGTGAAACATATATCCACTACAGTTGTGCATTATAGGGTCTGATAATTTCCTGTACTTTGTCTTATGTCCTCATTTATTTCATTTGAATTGGGATAGGACATTTTGGAACCAGAGGAAAAATGTTCAGGTTTTTTTTTTTTACTGAGTACAATCTAACACAAGTGAGTGTTGATTTTTGAAAATAGGTGTTGATTTTGTAACAGATGCACTTCAACCTATGAGTGGAATCACTTTGGGATTGATGTGGTGCAGTGACGTATGCCAGGCCCAGGTCTGTGTACATGGTTGATAAGAGTGAAAGGTTCTCAAGTTTTACGGTTGCCTTTGCATTTCAAGTGCGATTGTGTCATTGTGCTCTGTGTTATCTAATATAAAATCTCTTGCCTGTGTCCCCAAATTGTTAAAAACAAACACAAGTAATGCCTAGCCACTCGTAGCATGCTCCTGCAGGTATGTTTCCATTGTTGTAGGCTTTACTCTCACTTTAAAGTTTCCCATTCTTTCTGATCACTGGAAAGGCATGCTTAAAATAAGTCTTGCATTTTCATCCCATAAATGCAGAGTCAGTAATTCCTTGGCTTGAAGCTCTATTTAATTATAGGTGATGAGTATCAAACTTGAGATTTCATAGCTAAAATTTAAGTTCTCAAGAATTTAGCATAATCACATTTTATGGGAATGATTCTTAGAATTCATTTTGTTCACAGTTGAGGAATCTGAGGCCTTATGAGGGTTAAGTAAACTTGCCCAGTGTCTCACAGGCAGGTACAGGCAGAGTTGGAACTAGAAATCTGTTCTCTTAACTCCAGCTCAGTGTCTTTCTGGCAACTTTGTAGAAAAAATTGTCTTAATTTGACAAATGAAATAATGAATATAAGATGGTACTTAATAAGTGTATGTGAAATTTCCCATCATGAGATTGTGTTACAGGCTACTGTTTAATAATTTCATGTAGATGTTTGGTTTTAGTGTTTAGGGTTGAAATGCCCCTTATACTGGTAGTATTATCATTGAGAAATACAATGTATTTTTAGACAGGTGTTTTGAAAAAATGCAAACGATTACGCAATGGTTGGTTTTGAGAGAGGTTGTGGTCTGGGTGTCTGTAAAATAGAAGTATACATGGGCTTCTTAACTGCTTTACACGTCAGGAGATGCTCTGATTATCTCGGAGGCCCTTAATTTACATTCTTTTAAATTGCTGTATGAAATATGATCAAAATTTTTTCCTGTCAGCTGGTACTTTCAGAGAGTTCTACTGTATTGACTGATAATGTATAGATTATGCTGTCTCCATTTCTTTACATGTTTAGAAATTTTTGCTTTGTCTGCCTGCTTACTTGTATATGTAAGCATGAGGGGAAATATACTATTGCTAATACTAAAATTACAATCAAGTAACTAAGGCCTTAAGTTAATATGTGACGCTCATTGCACTACCTTTTTTTCTCAAACTAATGTACCTTAACTTTGCCCATTCTTGTTTTACAAGAAACAAATTTAAGAATTGTATTTTGAGTGTGTGGTATGTTAACTTTTTTTTTTTTTCTTTTAAAGAAGTGCACTAAAAAATGTATCAACATCAGAAATTCTGGTCAAAGACAAATACATTCTTAATTTCTCCGTCAAGTTCTTATCTCAGAAGTTCTTCTGAAATTGTTATATGGTATGGGAATGACTTTTGGATTGTAATCTTTCAAAATATACCACTTTGAAAGCAAGTTTTATTATTAAGGAACAAAAGAAGAAAGGTTCTTATTGGCTATATCCCCAAATTGTGATCCTCTGCCACTTTAGAAACATTCAAACAACAGTTTTCCTAGAGCTTTGCACATTCCTATTCAGTGATTTTGGTGTGTGCATAGGTTTTTAAAAATTGACTTTTATGAGAGTTAGGGAAAGATCAGTGCTTTATCATATGGAAAAAGCTTCCAAGGGAAATTAAAATATTGCGTGAATAAATAAACTGTTTAAAAATGTGGTGAAGTATCATTTTCCTTTTCAAAAAACAATTGATTTTGACAGATTCTTAAAAATTATGTTATAATCTCACAAGCATTATTAATAGGTGGTTACTGCCTTGAAGTTTTTGGCAGATAGTCACTTGATTGGTGACCTAGAGGTTAAGGACTTTTTAGTAGAAATGGTTTGTCGGTGCCACATTTGATGGGGCACTGTTGGTAGAAGCCATGCTTCTGGCGAGTTATGTGCAGGAATAGGGGCATCTGGGGAGTGATCTGCCTGCTTAAGGGTTGTTGTAAAGGAATTTGAACATACAGTGTCCTTAAAAGGAAATTTTATTTTTCCCTTCCCACATTCTGATTATAGAGATAATTGTGTTTTAGACAAATATGAAAATAAATGTTAGGAAATAATGGTAAAATTTGCCACCCAGCAGCAGCAATTGCTATGAACATTTTGATTTGTTTCCTTATAATAATGCTCTTTAATAGCTTTGTGTCCTTTTTTTAAAAAAAAAAACCCAATACAGTCATTTCTCTGGTTTATTGAAAACCAAGTATAATTTAATGACTGCAAAGATATTTTGATTTATTTTTACAGTCACTTTTTTTGTGTGCATTTTATTTATAATATCAAGGTTGATTAGCTGGGACTCCAGGTAATGTTTCTAGTTATTTCTAGTTACCTTCCTATTGTCTTTTCTTTTGCCCTAAAACTCAGTTTCTTGTTATATCACATCCATCTTGAAAGAAGGTATAGGAACTATTAAGATATCTATCGGATTTGTTTGTTGTCAGCTATGACAGGACATTAACTTAACTGGGGAGCTTATAAATATAAAAATCATGAGGCCTGAATGATACCCCTGGAGATGCTGGTTTGATTGGTTGGGCGTGGTTTTTTTTTAAAAACCTGCAGCCAGAACAACTGCTTTATAGGCTTCTAAATGCCAAAGCCAGAAACAAAATAGGTTTAGGTAAGATGTAAGTCCTATTATAGAGGGAAACTGCATTTTCAGAATTTGTTTGTTAGTCTTTCCTGACAAAGTGACTGTCTTTACCCACCTGGAAATTTTATTTTGTATGTCATCTATTTGTCCAAATGGTTTCAAAATGTGTACCACTCTGTGCCAGGCATTTAAAAAAAAAAAAATCAATTTTATTGATACATATTAATAAAACATAAGATTCATCCAAAGTGTACAATCAGTGGTATTTGATATAATCACATAGTTGCACATTCATCTCTTCAATGATTATTAGAGCATTTTCATTATTTTAACAATAATAATTAAATTCTTCATTTAATCTCTCTCTGTTTACTCTGCTGTACATAGCTGCTATTTCTGACTATTCTTGAACAATTATTTACTAAGCAGTTTTATTGAGATAAATTCACATACCATACTATCTAAAGTGTATGATCAATAGTTTTTAGTATAATCACAGTGTGAGAGTGCCAATGAGTTATGTCAACTCATTTAATCCTCTCAGATCTCCGAGGTGTAGTTACACCATTATGTGTGTGTGAACACAGGTAGAGAGCTAAACTCACTCAGGTTTACACAACGTGTCAGTAACAGAGACAGGAATTGGATCCAGATAGTCTCGCTCTAGAGCCCATCCTCTTAACATTGTAATCTACCATGCTAGGAAATTACTTGTGTGTTGGGCCAAGTCAAATATTGTCTCCTCACAAAAGTGATGCCTTTCATTCCACTTTAAAAGAAGTACTGATAATTCTTTGTGAAAACTTTTGGTCTTAAAAATTTCAGAGACTTCTTTTCTGCCTTTGTATTACTTCCACAAAGTAGTAGAGAAGAAATAAACTGCCCATTCAGTCTCAGCTCCTGAAAAATACCAGTGTGAACATTTTTAAACGACTTTATTAATGTGCCATAAGAAGAGAGCTATAGAATTTGTGGAAATGGTTTATGTGCCCATCAAGGCTGGAGAACAGTGTGTCCTCGAATTCTTTTCTACAATCTATAAAGTTTAATGATTATTTAAACCAACTGTTTTGACTTTTGATAATTGACTTCGTGGTCCAAATTCTTGATACTGTTTGTGGTCCATAAATAACAAAGGCTTTCAATTAATATAGGCACCTACGAGCCCTGAGGAAAAATAGTTATAGATCTTTTCTTGGAGAGAAGTTTTTAACATGCAAATTCTAAAAAAATATTGCAGAGGGTTGAAATTCTAAGTAAATTGAAATCTGTTATATTCCAGAGCAATAAGAATTTCTAATTTTAGTACACTGATGTCTCAAGAAGTAGAAGTTTTTAGGAATTTGACTTGAAATAAAATTTAAACTTGAGAACCAAAGGAACGTTTTGTTGCGAAGTCTCTCTTAGGATGCTTTTATGTATTCTGGCAGCATACAAAATAAATGGAAAACTGAAGTCTCAGGGAAGAGAGATGAGTGCACAAGTCACTGTTCATCTTTGTTTTTTTGTGTATTCATGTGCTACAGGCTGCACCTTTGAAGTGTGTGTATCTGTGATCAAGCTACAGGGATCATGCATGTGTTTCTTGCATGCTTTGAAAATGAAATGTCACATAAACACCTGGAATTCCTACTTTTGAGAATTCAGTATTTGGAACAAAGGAATTGCTCTCTCACATGGCAGGAATTTGCTGGAGCTGAGTAGCAGTTGAACCTACAACATCAGGACATTTCATGGTCTTTATACTTGGTTTTGCTTATTTGTTGGCTGCGTGATCCCTGTATTCTTTTGAATTTAGGACCCCTGGTTTAGTTCTTCCTCACTTATAAAATTCTGAGTACTTCTGTGCGAGGTGCTTTTGGGGTTGGAGGAAGGTGCTAGGTAGGGTAAAATTATACCAGATTAGAATTTAGTTTTGAGTATTGGGATATAGGGGAAACCTACTGTCAGGAGGCAAACAATACTTAAAAACGCTGGTACACGGTAGAGGGATGATGGGTCCCAGAACATCCACAACATGGTAAATTGAAACATAAGTATAAAGTTTGAGAAGCAGTGGAGGGTACTTTTATAGAGTGCCTGTTGTATGCCAGGTATTTTATATCCATCTCATTCTCAGGACAGCCTTTCAAACTTTTTTTTTAAAAAAAGAAGTGGGCTTGTCCAACTTTGCCATGTAGAGCCATGTCTTGGCCCCAAGGTTGTACCCATCACCACACCATGTTGCCTTTCAAAAAAAAGTTATACTGTGAAATGGACTTAATGGCATTCAATTCAGTAAAAATGAGTGCTTAGTTTGGTGTCAGCCATACTAATTATGGGGAATTTAAATTAAAAATTTTTTTTCCTGCTTTTGAAAATGTACCTAAAGCTTGTACACACTTCACTTAGTGGTTGCTGCAATTTTGTTTCAGAATTTAAGGTATTTTGAAATGGACTCTTTACAGCTGGGTTTTCAACCAATTAACCTAGATGAATAATTATGTATGGTGTTCTCATTATCATTTCAAATGCTAAGCTGGAGTAACGGGGAGGAAGCATACAGAACTTGTTAATGAGCCTGCAGTCCAGGAGACGCGAAAGTTATAATTCTGGCTCCATCATGTTAGTTTACGACCTTAGGTAGTTCATCTATGTGCCCCAGTTTCCTCCAAGATAGGATAATAACCATACCTTCTTCATTGGATGTGAAGGGGATCAAACAGGTACAGATCTTAGAACAGGCTTGAACCAAAACAGATGTTCAACAAATCTAAGCAGTGATGTGTGTATGTATATGCGAAGCAGACAACTGAGCAAGTTGATTTGGGTTAAATGCCCACATGAGAAACCAGACAGTGGGCATTTGACTTGAAATTTTAATTGAAGTCATAAACTTCCGTTTTGCCAGTGAAGGCAATGATCTGCAAGTATGCAGCAGCTTTTGATTGAGCACCCGTGGAGAGGTAGCCTGACAAACAGCCCAGGGTTTGGAGAATACACAGAATTTGGAGTTGAATCCACCTTTGACTGGACTATGACCTTGAACATTTTTTTTAACCTTGTGAAAGTTTCAGCTTCCTCAGCTGTACCATCATCTAATTTTTAACCTTTTTTGTAGCATTGTAGAGTTGTGTGAGGATTGTATGGTACATTTTAAAGAACCTAGTATTACTTCTGGTACACAATAAGCATGTGTTAAAATTGCGTTTTTGCTCTGTCCTTAAACAGGATATCACAAGAATTTAAAACTGTTAAAAGCTGTTTGATGGCAATGGATGATCTTGAGTTAGAAAATATAAAAATACTTTAAAGGGTGGAGGCTATTCTTGCAGCTAAGTAATCTGTGAGTGTTAATAAACGTGATGCACTTTTTTTGTGTTTTGATTCTTTTTTTCTGAATATAAAGGTAAAAGTGAATTATAGAAAATTTGGAAAATACAGAAAAATATACAGTAGGAAAAAAATTCCAACACTCCACTCCCCAGAGACAACTAACTTAGCTTTTTAAAAAGAGCCAACATGAGTTTCAAACATATTTTGTATTTAGTATACATATATATAAATAGTGTAAAAATAAACTTTTTTTGCAAACCAATTAACAAAATTGTATTGATATAATTCATTTTTTAATCAGGAAACACTTTCTGAAATTGTTGCAAGAAAAGGTGCAGAAAGCACACATGCCCTTTAGAAAGATTCACCTATTAATATTTTGCCTATTTGCTGTCATTTGCACTATATATTATATATGTGCACACATACATATATAGTTTATGCATTCATAAACATGTGCGTTCATAGTGTAGGTGGATACACGTACCTAATGCACGTAGGTACGTCCTCCTACATACACATTTATACCTATAGATGCAATTTCTTTTAAAACCAGCCAAGAGTAAGTTCCATATGTCAGGTAGCATTTTTAGGTATGCCCCTAATTACATACGTGTTTCCCTAAGAATAAGGATAACCACAGTAATCGGCCTCAGTAAACTGAACATTGATCACTGATAGAGTAATTTCCCCCTAAATTTATTGTTCATATCCAATTGTCTAATTGACTAATAATTTTAATTGGTTTATAAATACATGTTGATTTTTATACTATTAATATATATGTATACTAAATATAAAGTCTTTTATAGTATCACCTCCCCCCCCCACCCCCCATACAGGATCCAGTCCTGGCCACATGTTGCATTTAGTTGCCATGTCTCTTTAGTCACCTTTAATCTGAAATAGTTCCTCAGCCTTTCTTTGTCTTTCTTAAAGAATACAGTCCTCCCCTGTCCCCACTTTTAAAAATAGAATGTTTTTCATTGGGGCTTTCTATACCCATCTCATAAGTTTGTTCTTTGGATTAAACAGATTAGTATCCTAGAGTGTTCAGAACACCAGCTGAGTACTAGCCATCATCACCACTGCTATTCTCCCAATAATATAATTATTACCAGTCTTTTTGAAAATTAAGTGAGAAGAAACGCTGAAATGCTAAGTTCATTGTTTAAATTCCTAGGGTAGAAACTAGGCAGTCAGGGCTCAAGTCTTAAGTCTTACGAAGCTAAATCTCATGTGCTCTCCTTGTTCATGATAGCTTCGTTTGGCTTTTGTGAGACCTATTTCTAGTAGCATATAGGTAGGACTGGATGATGATGATGCAGGAGAGATTTGGAAGATAGCCGGAGAGCATGTTTTTGTGTCACCTTGTCGTAATGCCCCTACAAGATAACATCAGAGTTCTCCCTGTCCTCATTCTGTACAGTAGCATTTGTTGTCGATTTGATTCTGTTCCATTGAGAGACTACAGACCTTGTTCGTTTGGGATCCAGTGGTCACTGTTGAAGTATCGGCAAATAAAACATTACTTTTATTTGGGTAAGTCTGAACTTGGTGAAAAATATTTGGAGCTTTTTAGTGTAAAAATGATGCTAACTGCCAGATCTCCAAATTGACTCTCAGGCATTGTGATAAATGTGAAATTTCTCTATGTGACTTTACAAGTGCATAGAACTCTGATAATTGGGAAATTGCATGTTCCCTTCTTTTTCAAATCTGGGTGAGGCTTCCTTTCTGGAAGGTGGAGGAAACAATGGAGGAAACAATGTCAAAAGCAATCTTCGATATCCACTCAAAACTGACCTAGATCTTTAATAATAATCTTCTTTGGGGAAAGAATTTGAAGTTACACAGATTGTACTCCATTGACTTGCTGGGCAAACCCCTAGCAATCTGGAAAGTATTCCAAAAAGTGAAATAGAGAAGTGTAAACCAGCCATTTCCTGGTGATGTGATGTAAGGAATTATGGGGATGCTTCCTGCTCAGAAATACGTTCCTCGCCAGGCTACAAGAACCCCCCTTCATTACCCTACCTAGGCAGATGCCCTCTTTAGACTTATTCATGAGTAAGGGTGGAGAGAATAAAAAGGAGAGCAACAACCTTTGCTTATCAAGCAGAAGAGCTGAGCAAAAAAAGGTACAGGACATTTGTAGTTTTTGTAACCACTCCATTCTCTCTTTTTGTTGTTCTACTTTGTCTTCTAGGGAACTGTATTAGTTACCTATTGCTGCTGCAACAAATTACCACAACCTTAGTGGCCGAAAACAACACAGATTTATTATCTCACAGTTTTGGAGCCCAGAATTCCAAAATGAGTCTCTGGGCTGAAATCAAGGCGCTGGCAGGGCTGTGTTCTCTTCTGGAGGCTTCAGGGGAGAAATCGTGTCTCTGCCTTTTCCACCTTCTAGAGACTGTCCACCTGCTTTCCTTGACTGGTGGCCTCCAGCCAGCAGTCACAACCCACGGCCTTTTCTATCGTCACATCTTCTTTCACTCTGACCCCCCCCTGCTTCCCTTGTAGAAGGATGATGCACACCTAATTTTCCAAAAGCATCTTGGACACTTACAGAAGGGTACACATGGGAAGGGTGGTTAGGAGAGCATACACGGGTGTCAAGTGTTTTCTCCTGTGACGTGGGGTCTCGGAGGAAAGAGGGTTCTTCCCTCCCTCCTTCCCTTCCTCTCTGTCCCCCAAATTCAGTTGATTCTTTCCTCTTAACACTACCTCTACTTGGCTTGCAAAACTTCACATTCTTCTGGTTTTAATTCCTACCTCCCTGGCCACTCCTCATTTATCTGCTTCCCAATGCACAGGTTGTTTTTCTTTTCTCCAATCCTTACCCCCACCTAAAAAAATTTTTTTTGGGGGGGAATGCTTTCAAACTTAGAGGAAACTTAAAAACTAATGCAAACCCCATACAGAGAACTTCAACATACCCGCCCCCACCATTCCCAGATCCACCAATTTTAACATTTTGTCACATTTACCTTCTCTCTCTCTTTCTCTCTCTCTCCTCTCTCTTTCATCTTCCCTCCCTCCCTCCCTCCCTTCCTTCCTTTTTCTGAACACCTGAGAGTAGATTGTACACATCATGCTCCTTGGATATTTCCTAAGAACAAGGATATTCACTTATGTAACTACCCTAAGTGCAAGTTCAAGAAATTTTACGTTGATATAAACTTTCAGTCTATATTCCAGTTTTTTCATATGTTCCAAAATGTCCCTTTGCACGTTTTCTCCCCTCTTGTTAGATCCCATCTAGGATCATGTATTGCATTTAATTGTTATTGCCTCTTTGTTGCTGGTTTTTTTTTCAATCATTGGGAACAATATATACAACATTGATTTCCCATCTCATCCACTCCCAAACATACCATTCAGTGGGATTAATTACATCCTCAATATTATGGAACCCGCATTACTTTCCATTACTAAACTTTGCATCTCCCCAAACGGAAACCTTATACCCATTATGCATTAACTCCCCACTCCCCCTGCCTCCCACCTCTGGCAACTTGTACTCTAATTTCTGTGTCTATGAGCTTGCCTATTCTCTAGTTACCAAGGGGCTTAAATTTAACATCCTAAATTTATAACAATTTGGTTTGCTTTGACACCCACTTAACTTCAATAATATAGATGTATGTTCCTATTCCCCTCCTTTCCCCACCTTTATGTAGTTCTTGTCACAGATTATATGTTTATACATTGTGAATCCCTAACCATTGATGTCTCATTATATATATATATATATTTTTTGATGTCTCTATATTTTATGCATCTGTCTGTTAGATATGTAGGAAGTAAAAAGTGGAGTTACAAACCAAAAATGGAATTACATACCAGAAATACAATCGTCCAATGTCTGCACCCTTTCTCTCTTCTGTACACACGTCTGTCTTGGTGAGCCTCATGTCCGGTGGAGCCTTGTGATATTTCATACTATCTCTTTCCTGGTGACTTCTAAAGTTATATATCCCCAGTACAGATATCCCCCCTAAATTCCAGACTTACTCAACTACTTGGGGGTCCATTTGACACCTCAATTAGATATTCCAAAATGGAATGCCTGGTTTTCCCTTGCTCCCAGACCTGCTCCCTCCAGGTGCTTCCCATCCACACCTCCTGGCCATTCTGGCACCAAACGTGGGGTCATCCTTATCCTTTTCTTTCTTTTCACCTGCCACAGCCAATCTGGATCTCCTTTCCAAAGACATGTAGAATCCAGTCACTTCTTACCACCTCCCTTGTCACCACCCTGGTCACCTTCCTTTCCGTCACTTTTGTTGTTGAACTGCCATCTTCTCGAATGGAGACTTTGTTCTTCACACCATCACTGGTTTCCCGCCTCACTTCCATTCCTGTTCTGAATGGTGATTTCCTCTCCCTCTTGCAGCTGTTACTACCCATTTCTCACTTACACTCAGACGGTCCACTAATTATAGTTGTTACTTCCCACTCATTTATTGTCTCCGCTCCTTCCAGCCTCCCTCTCACCCCTGTGCCTTTTGCGTTCAGTGACGTCAGTGGGTAGACTCTAGATCTTGACCTCCATCTCCAAAGACCTCCATACCACATCTGCCACCCACTGCCTTCGTCTCTTCCTGCAGTGTATCATTACCGGAAATAGGCATATTGCCCTGAAATCTTGATTGCAGATATACTGTTTCCCTCCCTCCCTCCCTCCCTCCTTCCCTGCCTCCCTCCCTCTTCCTCCCTCCCTCCCTTCCTTCCCCCTCCCTCCCTCTCTTCCTTCCTTCCTTCCTTCTTCTCTTTCTCCCTTTCTTTCTCCCTTCTCCCTCCCCCCCCTTCCCCCTTCCCCTCCTCTCCTCTCTTCCTTACTGGGGCCCAGGATTGAGCCCAGGACCTCTTATGTAGGACCAAACCCAGGACTTCCCATGTGGGAAACAGGCACTCAACCACTGAGCCACATCTGCTCCCTATACTGCTTTTCAATTACAGCTTTCTGTCCTTTCATCTTAGTTTCAGAAAATAACCCTTATTGCCATAATTTTTGACTTCTAACTCTTCCACCCACATAGCCCACCACTTTATCACTAAATCAACAGCTTTTTGCTGGTTTCCTAATCCAGAATTGATTCTACCATCTATTATTAATGATCCCTCTTTAGCCAGTATTCTCAACTACTGCTTCCATGTCCCTCTGCCCCCAATCATCTATCAAACACCACTGCTCTCTGGGTGCACAGAGTATGGGGACGGTTCTAGAAAGTACAGAGGACTTTAGGTGGCTCTGGGCATTCCCCATCATTTTAGCTTTGGGCTCTTTCAGTATTGCATTCAGGGTATGTATAAGACCAAACAACCCCTACTTCAGGGGATGAACCAGAGCTGACCTCTTAGTGCCTGTTAGGACCACAGGGGCTGGAGTGAGATTTTCCTGGAAAGATATTGATGTGCCCATTACTAGTCATTCTGAGAAGTGGTTATTTGGAAAAGAGGCAAGCCATGGGCCTTGGGGGAAGGAGGGTCTTCCTCTGTCCTCTGGGCCCAGACCCAAGGCCCCAGGCGGTTGCTCCTTCGGTGGGGAGGGGACTTGCCCGGGATCTTGTAGAACTTGGTTTCCTCCCATCAGGGGAGGTGGTGGTGGCAGAATCCTGGAGGACCCTGTCAGCCCTAAGAGGGCTTGTCCATATTCTGGCCTCCTCGCAAGCAACGAGAGGAGCATGAAGAAGGCAGGGTCCTTTCCCTGTCCGAGGGAGCGTGGCCCCTAACTTGGCACCAGAGTTCATGGGCAGGCCCAAGGAGCAGATCCTGAGGAGCTGGCAGTTTTCCTGAGGGATAGCAATGCCTGTTCAAGCCTTTGAGGAGTCTCTGGGAAGTCTGTAGAGAAGCACTCCAGCCCGGGGCATGGGAGACAAGGGTGGGGGGATGGAGACAGGGAGGCAGGGATGCAGGTCTCTTCCCAGGAAGGCAGCACAGCAGCAGCTGTGACTATCACAGGGGCTGAGGGGGCAGACTCGGCGCCATCTGCTCTCCCAGGAGGAAGGGTAGGAAGACTGAGGCCCTGGCAGGGGCGCACACCCTCGTGGGTCTTTCGAGTACTTAGGGAGGGGGCCCCAGGAAAAGCCATGCAGTGCTTGAGTCTTGATCTTCTGAGCATGAAAATATATGTGGCCTTAGTTTGGATGATTGGGTCAAAATTCAGCAATTCTGGTTATATGTACTTTTTATTGCTTTAAAATAAGAATCACCTTGTTTAATTTTTTTTAGGATCACAATGCTTTGTTCCTGCTGAGGAAGGGCTGAGTCACTGGCTAACCCCTAGGAGGGACTCTCATGGTGGACACATCAGGGAACTGCAGGGAAGCTCGTGTCTGTTAATTCCACCATCACACTGAATGTGTAGTTTGTCCATGAATTGTTGGCTAGTTTGCCAAATCACCTTTGTTATGAAATTCTCCTTAATACCTCAGCCTCCCTATTTGAACTATTGTGATGTATGTGAAATGGGAACCACAAGCATTTATTAGATTCAAGTAGTATCTATGTGTCAAGCTCTTTTAGACTTTCTAAACCTAGATAATTAGCTCTATTTTGTTTTCCCAGCCTCCAAAACCTTACCAATTTTATTTTGGCTAAATGGCACTGCTGAACTTTAAGGTAAAAAGTGAGGGTTCTTCAAGTACCAATATACCGCTCAACTCCAGGGGGCGCCCTTGTCATGGAATTCTGCGTTGTGCGGTGGTGGAGGATGGGCTTGGTCCCACGGAGGAATGGGGCTGAAAGCTTTCCTAATAAGCCATGGGAAGATTTGGCGTTCACAGAAAGTTTTGTTTCAATTCGGTGCCTCCAACCCCCCTCCCACCCCAAACCTTTTTCTTTTTCCTGAAGTTAAACTCTAAGAAATACAGGTATTCACTTTTTCAGTAGTAAGTGAAGGCTGGAGAACTTAAAACATTAATTGCTGTAAAATTTAATTCTGCCACTAGGTGGCAATGTGGATTTATGTCTCGAGACTTTCTGGATGATGGAAAACCCAGATTGGTTTATCCAAGCTGTAGTGATCTGTGAATTCCTTAAAGACCCACATCTCAAACAAATTTAAACTATTATGTTTTTTTATTCAAACTGTAATTACTGACTGAAGGAAGCTTTTGTCTTGATCCTGATGATAGATATAAAACACTCCCCCACCCCAACCCCCCTTAATAGATATCAGATAGCTATAAAGTTTGTCCATTTTAAAATTGGATTAATTATAGTGATAATGTGGGTAAATGCTTATGGTATCTTCGATGAAAAGATTTCATACGGTAATACCTTTAATTTCATTAGTAACTTTCATCTGTGTGACTGTTGCAAGCATTAAGTGTTTATAATACCTTATAATTACATAACGCATTTTGTATTTATCTGTGTCTGGTCCTTCACTCAAATGTTGACTAACTGTTGATAATGTTGAAATTGTTAAATTCTGGATTCCACATACATGCCCCCCCCTTCCCCACCTCACACAGGCACACACACAGCTTAACATGTAAATGTCCTGTCCTGTTCACAAACTGACAAGTGGAACCTCTGGCCAAGGGGAGAGCAAAGTCTGAATCAGGGCTTAAAAACAGCAGTTCTTCGAAAGCTAAAACTCCTGAATTTTTTATTGTTAAAAACAGTAATGTCATCGTTTTTTGTGTTTACTATTTTGGAACTCTGAGAGGAATCTCATGAGCTTAATTCCTTTTGTAGCTTAATTTAGCTTTTGCTTTTCTCTGCTCTCAGGCAGCATGCATTCAACACCTCACTCCACCTGAAAGGAGGAAGAGGATGGTTGACCTTGGCAAGTATCATCCTTTTTCTTTTTCTTTTTTTTTTTTTAAAGATTTATTTATTTCTCCCCCTCTCCCCCATTATTTTTGCACTCGCTTTCTACTCTCTGTGTCCATTCGCTGTGTATTCTGTGTCTGCTTGTCTTCTCTTTAGGTGGCACAAGGAACCTATCCTGGGACCTTCTGGAGTGGAGAGAAGTGCTCAATCTCTTGCGCCACCTCAGCTCCTGGTCTGCTGCGTCTCTTATTGTCTCTCCTCTGTGTCTCTTTTTGTTGCGTCATCTTGCTGTACCAACTCTCTGCTCAAGCCAGCACTCCACGTGGGCCAGCTCTCCGCACAGGCCAGCTTGCCTTCATCAGGAGGCCCCGGGAATCGAACCCTGCACCTCCTATATGGTAGACGGGAGCCCAGTCGCTTAAGCCACATCCGCTTCCCTAGTATCATCCTTCTTGAATGTCTGAACTGTGCCTGGTAAAAAGGCCACCCAGTCTGGGCCAGGTGAGCACTGGCCCGACGAATGGGATCCAGTGTGTACTGAACACCTACTCTGTGACCGTCAGTTTCCTCACATCAAGTCACTGAGTCCTTCCAACAGCCCCACAGCTCCCCCTTTCAAGGTGAGAAGACAGGGTCTCCAGGTGTGGTGGGCAGTATAAGGGGTCCCCAAAGATGTGCACATCTTAATCATGCCCAGAATCTGTGAATATGTTAGGGTACATGGCAAGGGGGAATGAAGCCTGCAGCTGGAATTAAGGTTGCTCATCAGCTGACCTTAAAAGGGAAGGTTATCCTGGATTATTCAAGTGGGACCAATGTAATCACAAGGGTGCTTCAAAGTAGAAGAGGGAGAGCCCGAGAGATGGCTCAGGGGCAAGACTTGGCTCTACCTTGCTGGCTTTGAAGATGGAGCGGGGGCTGCCGCGAGCCAAGGCGTGCTGGGGCCCTCTAGAAGCTGGAAAAGGCAGGGAAACAGATTCTCCCCTGGAGCCTCCAGAAGGAACGCAGCCCTGCCCACACCTTGATTTTAGCCCAGTGAAACACACTTCAAAATTTTGGCCTCCAGACTTGTGAGATAATAAATTGGCGTTGTTTTCAGCCATTCGGTTTGTTACAGCAGGCCTCGGAAAATGTGTGGTAGCACGAAATCATGGCTCAGATTGCTGAGAAAGTGTGGTTTCTCACCATCCTCCACCTGCTAGGTAGAGATTGATGGGAAATTCACTTGAAACTTAGTCTTGATCCAATAATTAAAAAGAATCCTTTTAGGCAAGGCTGTGATTTGCTTTGAATAATTGCTCAGTTACTCTTTTTATTTCCTCCCTGTTCCCCTGCTCTGCTCCAGTGGAGCTTGTGTGTGTCTGTCAGGTGGTTGGGGTGGCAGTGGGGTGAGGGGTCCCGGGTTCCCCTAGGTCTCCGAGGCCTTCTCAGCATGGCCACGTGGCTGTACCACATTCCTCCATCTTCAAAGCCCACCCCCGCTTCCACCCTCCACTTCTCAGCTCTTGGTCCATTGTAAGATGGTCAGGGGAATTGATTTGAGTTCTCCAACTTTGGCTCTTTAAAAGCTAAAGAAACTGGCAATAACCTTCCCAAAATTTCAATCCGAGTTTTCAGGCCTGTTATCCTGCCCTCTGTTGCCCCAGGGCACTAAGTCTGAGATCCACAGAGGTACATGCTTTACAGGGGGGCTATTAAAATGCGTGGGTTCAGTATTTGCTAAAATGCCTCCTATAGCAAAGGCTGAGCTAGGATTAGAGCCCCGTCTCTGTCCTCAAAACCCTCACTCAACGCACCCCAGAGCACCCTGGGTGGGCTGCAGGTGGACAGAGGCTGGCAAGTCTTGCTGGTAGGGAAATCGGTCTGATTTCTAGCATCTGGGGGGAGAAGCAACGGGTTTCCCTCTGGTAGCTAAAGGGTAGCTAAAGGGGCACCTTCCCCTTTGCCTGGCACAGTCTACCGGGAAAAAAGGAATTACCATCTCCAGACAGGGCTCATTCTGCCAAAAGCTGTTGGCACTAGAATGGAGAGCCAACACTGGCTCGGGGGTGCCAATGGGAATGCTCTGGGTGGGGAGAGATGGGCTGGGTGGGGCTCTTAGCATCATTAGATAGTTTATCCTAAGAATGAATAAATACATTCCCTCCATCTACTTAAATGGAAAGGAGTAAAGCCACAGGAGATTTTCAATGTTAAAAAATCTGATTTTAACTTTTTGGGGAATAGTTTTATGTTTACTCCTTAACATATCATTTCTGATGATGTTCTTTTACTTTTAAAAGAAC
>JAQZBX010050784.1:0-19565 GCA_029593785.1 Cabassous unicinctus | reverse complement strand
ATTTATTTTATTTATTTATCCCCCCCTTGCTGCCTGTGTTGCTGTGTCCATTCGCTGCGTGTCTTCTCTGTGTCTGCTTATCTCCCCCTTGCTGTGAGGTCTTGCCGCATCAGCCCACGGCACCATGCCAGCCGGCCTGCCCTCACAATGAGGCCCTGGGAAGCGAACCCGGGGCCTCTCATATGGTAAACGGGTGCTCTATCCATTGCGCCACACCTGCCTCCTGCCGTGAGGTTGCTGCATCAGCCCACCGCACCGCTCAGGCCGGCGTGCCCTCACAAGGAGGCCTCGGGACGGGAACCCGGGCCTCCCATATGGTAAACGGGGGCTCTATCCACTGAGCCACACCCGCTTCCCTTTAATTCATTTTATAAAGCAAGTTATCACCTGCTTTTGAAACTAATTATTTCAATTCATTCTACTCCAAAATCTACTTCAGTATTATTTCTCTTTAAAGTGTATCAAGATTTAGCAAAAAATAATAATTGAATTCTTATGTATTCAGAAGCAAATTGTAAATGTTTAAATACCTATCTTATCTGAAGTATTAGATCTTTATGTATTGCTAATTTAGTTATTATTTTTGTTTTTCATTGTACACAGATATGCAGTATGGCTCACAAAATGAGGTTCCAAATGGAAAAGAAGTTTCTTCAAGGAGTCAAAATTATCCTAAAAATGCAGCTAAAACAAAACTAAAACAGAAATGTTCCATGAAACCACAAAATGGTTTTAACAAGAAACGTAAAAAAAATGTATTTAATCCTAAGAGAGTTATGGAAGACTCTGAATATGATTCAGGTTCTGATGTCGGTAGTTCACTTGATGAGGACTATAGTAGTGGTGAAGAAGTGATGGAGGATGGCTATAAAGGTAAAATTCTTCACTTCCTTCAAGATGCTTCAGTTGGTGAGCTTACTTTGATTCCTCAATGTTCTCAGAAAAAGGCTCAGAAGATAACAGAACTCCGGCCCTTTAATAGTTGGGAAGCTCTGGTAAGGCTACATTCTTTTTTTTCCCTCCCCTCTGTGTGTGTGTGTGTTTAATTCACAGTACCGGTTATAGTCAAGGTGTCTTCAGTCCAGAGAAGCATAGATGGGTGGCCTTATCCTGAGTAGAGTCAAACATTACTTTCATTGTAAGCCAATAGTATTTCAAATAGTGTCATATGATCTAATTTTGAATGAATTAAGGGGTGATTTTCCTGAAAAAACCCAAGCTGATTGGCTGGGAATACTGTCACTCATTCTTTTGCATAGAAACTTGGTTCATTTCACTGCAGAAGAAGAAATTAGAGCTTACATTTAGGAAGGAGTTGTTTGCTAGCCTGTTCTGATCTGTTACTGCTGATACACCATGCAGAAAGCAAGAATGTGGCAGAAACATTACTACAACTGCTTGAAGAGCAATAGCAACGTCCAGAGGAGCTCCATGATTCAAAATGCCAGCCTAAATGTTTTATGCTCCACCACAAAAGAAGCAATTGTTTATTTTCTTCTTCTTTTAAAAGTGACAGCTCAATCTCTAGCATGTTTTTCTTGGTTAAACAACGCGGCCATTTTATGGAGTGTAGCAGGCTGCAGCATTTTTAATTGCAAAGATAGAAAAGTATGTGGAAGCCTAGAATTCAAGCGTTAGGTGAAGGGAAGGCATAAACACTGGTAAGTACACTTTGCATGATCATTTTCTGGAATTTGATTTCCTGTTAACAGGTTTTAACCAGAGTACATGTATTTTGAGTTTTATAAATTTCAACAGTCATCAAATCTTACTCATACAGAGAAATAACAAGAACTTTGTCTTTTAAATTTTGCTTCGACTTTTGTGAGATGGGCTTTTATAGCGTGAATTATATATAGGCCCTGCTGTGAAAGCAATATGGATGATTTTTTACAGCTTTAGGAGATGAAGTGTCTCTTGATGATTTATAAAACTTTTTAGGAAGTTTTATTCCCCAAGTTAGGAAGCAGAGTTGCCTTGTGATTAATTTTATACCTGTGTCCAATCTATATGAGCATAAATGCCCTTGATAAGTGTCTTGAAGTGGCAGTAGGGGAGAGTCCTTGAACAGTAGTTGTAAAAAGCATTTTTTTTTTTAATTAAAATATTTGGAAAATATAGAAACAACATTACCTCTATTTTGTAACTTAAAAAAATAATTAAAACCATTCGTTTTGCCTGAAGCCTTAGCTTTTCCAGAGAACATCTGTCAAAGCAGGTCCTTTCAAAACTTGTTTGGTTTTGCCTGAGTGATTTATTTGTTAAAGTATTTGCTGAAGGGCTTTCTTGTTCTTTTTTTTCTTTCTTTTCTTCTTCTTTTTTTAATCTTTTATGGTCTCCTACATTATTGCAAAGTTGGTTTGCTCAGGCTTGTTGGGATTCTAATTTATTTAATAAGGAATGCAATTATCTGTACCAGTGTGTTATAGTCACTGTAACTACTTGCCCAAATAGTAAAAGTAAATTATACAATTTTACCAGAGGTATATGTGCCAGATGCTTTTAAAAATTTTCAGCAACTTAACATGTAGAAAGCATATTTCCCCTACTAATTAATTGACATAGTTTAAATTAGTCCTGACATGAATTTGTAGATTGTGTCTTACCCATTTATACCTCCTGTAGCATTTTGCCTCCTTTCCAAAATTTGAACACAAAGACTGTGTTTGTTCTAAACATCCATCTTGACAGTGACTATTTTATTTAACACATTTGAAAACTATCTTAAAAGTAAATTTACTAATTGAATGCAGTGCATATAGTGTTTTGCTGTCCTAAGCAAAGTAGGCAAATGATTTTTTTGCAAATAAACGTAGAATTATCAAGTAAATGTATACAAACTTTGAGTTTTAATTTGTTTAAAATTTTTAACTTTAATTTTCAGTAACTATAATTTTGAATGTAACTCCTTCACAGATCAATTACTTAAAATCATCACAGGTGATCTTAGGCACATAATAGTTAAAAGCTATAAAATTTACTCCTTTCCTATTAATCAGTGAGTTTTGATACATACCTCCATAGAATTTCAAAAAGAAACAAAAACAAAAAACTTTTCTTTTTTTTTCTTTTTTGAGGTACCAGGTCCAGGGATTGAACCTGGGACCTTGTATGTGGGAAGCCGATGCTCAGTCACTGAGCCACATCGGCTTCCCTGAGTTGGTTTTTTTGTTTGTTTGCTTGTTTGGTTTTGTTTTTGTTTGTTTTTAGGAGGCACCTGGGACCCAACCCGGGACCTCCCATGTGGGAAACAGGCGCTCAACTGCTTAAGCCACATCCACTTCCCAAAAAACATTTATTTTTGTATTCATAGCTGCTATTTTTAAAAATGCTTATGAGAATTAGTCAACATTTTACTTATGTCGCTCTGTCATACTTTAATGAAAATTGTAGGGTATTATATATTAGTTAAGAAGAACCTGTAAATGTCTGCTAAACTGTTTCTTAAAATTATTGTTGAAACTTATTTAGTCTTAACAATTTGGGAATTTGGCAGAACTTAAAAATTCATAAGTATTTGTTTCATTAAAAATTGCATCCTGAGCCATTGAATCAAGTATATACATTTATTTTAATTGTGATTTTTGTTAAAACTAAAGTTTCTTTATCATTGGTAGTAAAAGTGAAATTGTTAATATTTCATTGTCTTATTTTACTGTGAAAGTACTTTGTGAAAATTATATAAGCAATGCCTTTATAAAATAAAATGCAAAGTATAGATGATTAGATTTTTTTCAAGGTATTATGAGTAGAATATCATCTACTTAGAGTGATCTTTTAACAGTAATGTCTAAAGCCAGAAACTATACATTTTTCCTGTATTATGACTTTCTTGTCAGAGAATTATACTTTTTTTTAGAAACTAATATTTAGATCTCAGAGATATTCTAGTCACCCTCATGTGAAGAAATGGTAGTTATTTTAAAAATAAATGCATTGGAATATTATGTAAGAGGTTATATATGTTTGCAACTTTTTGAAATAAAATTTTTAATGTTATAATTTTTCTCATAATTTTTCATTTTATCTACAGTTTTTCTATATAATAGTAGTAAAGTAGGTGCTTATTGTAAGAAAACAACATCACTAAATCAGATAGACTTTGGAAATAGAGCAAGCCAAAACATCATTAGTTTAAAAACCTGTACTGTTAATGTAGTAAAATGGGAATTTTTATTGCCAGATATCACACATTTAATGGCATCAGTTCACCAGCCACTTATGTTTGTATAGCTTGTGCAAAATATAGTAAGGGATAGTTGCCATCTTTACATTTTTATCAGAATAGTAATGTGTTTACACTGACAAATGCAAGATTCATGAATAACTCAAGTCATGCATACATAGCTCAACTAAAACTTTTCATTTTTCATATCTAGTCTTTAATATTTAGATCAATGCAGATGCAGATTTCTTTGACATTTGAACCAACCAACCCAGGTTTAGCCCATGTCAAACACCTTGTGCTACTCCATCTGCTGCTAACTTAAACCACAGATTTTCTGTTTTGTTTTGTTTTGTTTTACCTGGTAATTACTGCAAAATGTCAATCTAAAGTGGTCACTTAAAGCATTATGTTGCCTAATTCTTCCTTCTTAATAAGGGTGGCTTCAGTAAATTTGTTTATAATATTATTTTATAAAAAGTTAATAAATGCATTCTGAGTAGTGTGGCCTCTCACAAGGTGCTTTGCTGGTTGCTTTCAGGTATTTATAATAATGAATACAATTAGGACTCTTCTCAAAAATGTTACTTGTTAAGCAGGCATTAAATTGAGAATTGAATCTGTTTTTTAAAAATTTCCACCTCCCTATAGAAATTAAAAAATATTTGTGCAGTAAGAGTGACACAGTGTGGTAAGAGAGAGGTACTTCAGTTGCTAACTTTTTTTAATTTTTTAATTCCTTCAGTTTTTAATCAGATAGTAATAATCAGGGCCATATTGAGGTTCTTTTTTTCATGTAATTATCTAGCAAATAGCAAATATGTTTCTTTTCTACCCCCTGAAAAAATAGCTTTATCATTTATTTTAAACAATGCATACTGGAACAAAGAAGTAAACACCACCCAGAATTCTACCAAAGATACTGAACAAACATTTAAGTTTTTTTGAACATCTGTCTATCTATGCATATACTTGTATAGTTCATATTATATAAATAGGATCATCTTTTATATGTTTATCAACAACTTTAAATTTGCTAATAGATCCTGCATTTACAAGGTACTTTCTTAAATACTTTTTTGGTGAAGCTAAGTAACTCACAGGATTGTTAAATGCTTTTTGTCTTCAGAAAGCAACATGGTAGCAGTAGAATATTCTTCCACCTTTCCTGAAGTGCCACCCCAACCCCAAACTTAATGAAGACTTTGTGGAAGTAAATATTGAGTTTCGATTACTCTCTCTCTTTTTTTTAAAAATATTTTGACTTGTATGAGTTATGCTGTAGATATCTACAACATTTTGCCTTGGAACCATTGTATTTATTACTCGTGAAATGCTAAGAAAGGTCAAATGCTTTTTGTTGTTTTCTGATTATACTCTAATATTTACCTATAGTAAATCATACTTTGTTGATCAAACCAGTTTCCTCTTCTTTTTCTTCTTCTTTTTCTTTTTTTTTTTTTCCTCTGGGCTTTTAATCAAATTTAGGCTGGGCACATTACCCACAATACAGAGTACAGTTTTCTGCCTACATTGTGGTAAGTTGACAAAGTTCTGTCCAATGGGTTATAAGCAAAAGTATATTATAAAACTTACAGAAGGTGTCCTTAAAAGATCCCTTCTTCTTACTGATTGAGAGGTCAATTTGATGATAGAAACCACATGTCAAGGATATTGAAGCAGTAAAATAGAAGAATCCTTGATTTTTGGAACTACTACACCAGATCTGAACTGCTTACTTAGAACTTCATTTATGGGAGAAGTAAACTTATTTTTCATTTAAATCCCTGTTATTTTAGGTTTACTGTCACTTATAACTGTAACTAATCCTAACAAATTCATTATTCAGTAAAACTATTCTCAAAGAAAACTCTACTGATGTTTTTACATCAGTGGACAATCGGATTATTATTAGATAGATCTAAATTATAAACCAGCAACAATAGTTTGGTTCATCTCTAAAGCTGGTTTACCTGTTGTATGTGTTGAGGGGAAGAGTAGGGAAAGTGGGAAACCCTAGGGAATTGAGTGGCTCTAAAATTTTGACCTCAAAAATAAGCAAAAAGTCAAGTTCAGAAAAAACCGTAGTAACTAACTCAAATTGCTACAACATCCTAAAGTTAAGAATAGGCTTTTGTACCTTCTTTGCCCCCTCCCCAAATTGGTTATTATTAGAATTTTAAACTTAGAATAGTATAATGAGCCCCCATGTACTCATCATCAGCTTTAATTATCAACTTAAGTCTGCTCTTGTTTTATCTCTGTTCTCATGCACTTCCTTTCATCTCATGTTATTTTGAAGCAAATATCAGGCTTCATATCATTTTATCCTTAAAAATTTAAGTGTGTTGCCAAAAGTTGTTTTTGTTTTGTTTTTTGTTTTTTTTCATTTTGGAAGTCCTTTATTGTTAGCCCAACACACTACTTACATGAAGTTTTCACATACTCTTTGCAGATTATTACCTTTTTTTTTTTTTCCCCTGGAGCTTTCCACCACTTTTATTTGCAGCTTGTATTTAGTTATTCTTTTTTTTTTAACTTTATTTTGTACATTTATAAACAATTAAAAACTAAAAAGTAAACACAGATGAATAAACATATACATTTCTCAATTAAATGTAATGGATACATATAAATTTTTTTTGTAATCAAACAATATGTTACACAATATATTTGGTTCATAGTCACACATTCATACAGTATTTGCCCTTTTGTGTCTGGCTTGCTTCACTCAACATAATGTCCTCCAGGTTCATCCATGTTGTCATATGCTTTACGACTTCATTTCTTCTTACAGCTGCATAATATTCCATCGTGTGAATAGACCACAGTTTGTTTATTCATTCATCTGTTGATGGACACCTGGGTTGTTTCCAACTTTTGGCAATGGTGAATAATATTGCTATGAACATCAGTGTGCAGATGTCTGTTCATGTCACTGCTCTCAGTTCTTCTGGGTATACCCAGTAGTGGTATTGCAGGGTCATGTGGCAAGTCTATATTCAACTTCTTTAGGAACTGCCAAACAATCCTCCACAGTAGCTGTACTATTCTGCATTCCCACCAACAGTGAAGAAATGTTCCTATGTCTCCACATCCTCTTCAACACTTGTAGTTCTCTGTCTTTTTAATAGTGGCCATTCTGATAGGTGTGAAATGATATCTCATTGTAGTTTTTGCATTTCCCTAATCATGAGGGATGTTGAGCATTTCTTCATGTGTTTTTTGCCATTTGTATTTCTTCTTTGGAGAAATGTCTATTCAAGTCTTTCGCCCATTTTTTATTTGGTCGTTTTTCTTTTTATTGTTGAGTTGTAACCCCTTATATATCCTGGATATTAAACCCTTATCAGATATGTGTTTTCCAAATATTTTTTCCCATTGAGTTGGCTGCCCTTACACCCTTCTGAGAAAGTCCTGTGAGGTGCAAAAGTGTTTAATTTTGAGGAGGTCCCATTTATCTATTTTTCCTTTCGTTGCACGTGCTTTGGGTGTAAGGTCCAAGAAACCACCACCTACTACAAGGTCTTTTCCCTAAACAAAAATCAACAAAAAGTTGATTGTTCTTTTGACAGTTGAAATTACACTCTCGTTTTTAAAATTATCTCTTCTTTCTCTTCCTTGATGCCACATCCTACATTTTTTCTTTCCTCTTACAATCTGTTTTTTGTTTGTTTGTTTGTTTTTGTGTTAAGATCCCCCACCCACCCCCCAGTTATTTTGAGCTCACTGTCTGTTCTCTGTGTCCATTCACTATGTGCTCTCATGTCTGCTTGTCTTCTCTTCTTGTCTTCTCTTTTAGGAGGCACTGGGAACTGATCCTGGGACCTTCAGTGTGGGAGAGAGGCACTCAATTGCTTGAGCCACCTCAGCTCCCTGATTTGTTGTTTCTCATTGTCTCTCCTCTTTGTCTCTTTGTTGCACCAGCTCTCCACTCGGGCTAGCTCGCCTTCACCAGGAGGCCCCGGGAAATGAACCCAGGACCTCCCGTATGGTAGATGGGAGCCTAGTCGCTTGAGCCACATCCACTTCCCACAAACTGTTTTAACACTCTTAAATGTTGATGTTCTTCAAGATACTGTCCTGGGTTTTCTAATCTTCTAATTCCATGTGGTTTTCCTTGGGTAGTCTCATCAGTGTCTTTTAATTTGATGGCCACCTATGCAGACATCTTTTTCTAGCTTATATCTTTTCCTAGATCTTTTTATTTAACTACGTTTGGCTGTCTCCTTCAAATTTGGCAACTACCACAAATGTAATATATCCAGAGGCAGACTTCCTTCAAATCCACCATCCCAGTAAATTTTAGTAAGATGGTATCATTAGCCACTTGGTTGCTGAAGCCAGATATCTGATAGGCATGAATAATTCTTTCTTTTTACTCATCTTCCCACATTTAATGGATTCTACCTTCTAAATATTATGAATCAGACATGCAGTCAACTTCTGCATGTCTAACCCAGGCCACTACTTTCTCACCTCAAGCCATCTTTCAAGCCATCTTCACCTTGCTGTCATAGTGATTTTTCTAAGTAGGAGATCTAATCTAGTCACTTTTTTACTTAAAACCCTTCAGTAGCTTTCCAGTGCCCTTTAGTTAAACTTAGAACTCATTAATGATTGTGACCCTTCCTGCCTTCCTGTTCAGGCTTATTTCTTACTTCCCTATGTTAGACGTTGAATTGATCTTCTTTGAGTCAGAACAGTTCTTTTTGGTTTCTGACCTTTTAAATCTGAAATAAATTCCTGGATCCTAAATTAGATCAGTCTCTTTGTAATAAGTGCCCATAAGATTCTGTTCTTTCCCTTTGTAATACCAGTTGTTAAGTATCTGTTGTCTGTCTTTTCCAATGACCTTAAAGTGCAAGAGGACAGAGGATGACTTCTGTCTGTGACCTACCTTTCACCAGCTAGGGTAGAGTTGCTAAATAGTAAGTGCACTCATGGTGAGGAAATTGTTCTGTATCTTGATTGTGGTGGTGGCTACATAACTCTGTACATTTCTAAATACTCAGTTATGTGCCCCTAAAAAAAAATCAATTTATTTTATGTAAATTAAAACTAAAGTTTAAAAAATATAGACAGCACTACCTTTCCTCAAGTATAAAAGTAAGGACAATATAATAACCAATTGTAAATATAGAATAGTAAAGGCACAATAAATGGTAGTTGGCTAAAGAAAAAGTTCCTTTTTTTTTTTTAAACAGGTCTTTAAATTTTTTTTATTTAGGGAGATACTCATTACAGTGAAAGGAGCACGCATGGAACTTGGAATCTCTTACCTAGTTTCCTGACTTGGACAACCTTGTGAACCATACTTTATTCGTTCAGAATTGGTGGGCTAATCTTGGAATTGTAATGACGATTTAATGAGTTAGTGAATAATAGTGATAATAGTTCCACTAAAAACAAGGGGCAGAGTATATATTTCTTTCCCCATTTCCTGATTATTGTTGGTCCTCTCTCCTATATACACATCACACACACACATAACACATCCCACAGTAGTTTTTTAGGCCTGTAATTTTTTGGTTCCTTTAGAAAATAAAAATATTTTAATTAAAATTTATAGTAGTGCCTCCTTAAATTCTTAAAGGCACTGGTTTTTTATCTGTCCTGCTTTTATGTACAGATCCTTTCCCTGGAAAGCACAAAAGGGTTGAGTATGGTGACATTGTGATTGAATGTTGTCCTTGTAAAAATGTAAAGTGGTGTATAAATAATTTAGTATTTCTTTAGTGCATTTTTTAAAAATCCTGTAAATTAATGAAGTGAATTTGGAATAGAGGTATATTTAATAATATTACATTAATGTTATTATATTATATATCAATATTTAATGCATGACTAATTGTGGATTAAATATTTTTAAATGTATACTGCTTAGTTATATTTTTATGAAATTAGCTTAGGATATCCAGTTAGTAAGTGTTGTATTTCTATTGTATGAGATTTCTATTGTATGAGATTCTATTGTATGAGATTCTCTGTGAATTTAGAAATGCTATGGTTGCAGGGATTATTTAGAGCTATTAATATGATTCTTGTTGTAACTTGCAAGAATACGCTTAGTAAGATGACAAATCAAAATCATTTGTGGTTTTATTCTAACAGATGGTTTTATTTCAGTGTCAATTATTCAGTTCTGGATTATGAGATTTTTGTTTTTGTTAGCTTTCAACAGCTATTACTTAGGTTTTTTACCAATTTTTTTTTCTTTTTTTATAATTTCATATTTTTCAGCTATCTATATGAGAAATTCTAACTCTGGTATAGCTTTTGCATATAAATATTCACTGTGTCCTTTTGAAGAATAAATACAAATATGTTCTGAAAGAAATTCTTTGAGTTTTCAGACAAAACCATTTATACTGTTACATATAAATTGGTTTAAAAAAGTTTTATTGAATCATAGTTAACTGGATTCATATAATATCTGTTCAAGTAGTAGTTTCTGTTTGTGAGTAAAATATCAAGTGACAAATAATAATTGAAATTTTGAAAGCTTAAGGAATTTGAACTTTTTAAAAAAATTTAGCAAAGTTGTGGGTTTACAGAACAATCATGCATGAAATATAGGATTCCTATATACCACCCTATTATTAACACCTTGCATTTGTGTGGTATATTTGTTACAATTGATGAAAGCACATTTTTATAACTGTACTATTAGCTGTAGTCCATAGTTTAACTTAGGGTTTCCTGTTTGTGTTGTGCAGTTCTGTGGATTTTCATTTTTTAAATTTTTATTCTAGTACTGTTTTAGTTTCCTAGGTTGCGTAAACAAATACCGTTAAATTGGATCAGGTTAAACAATGAAAATGTATTTGCTTATGATTTTGAGGCTAAAAGAAAGTCCAAATCAAGGTATCATCAAGGCAGTACTTTCTTTCTGAAGACCAACTGCCGGTGTTCCTTGGCATCTCTGTCACATGGCAAGGCACATGGTGACATCTGTTCTCTCCCTTCTCTTCTGGCTTCCATCGATATTCAGTCTCTTGTTTCTTGTGGCTTTCTCTTTCTGTCTGAATTTCACTTCACTTATAAAGGATTCCAGTAATTAAGACACATCCTGATTGAGGTGAGCCACACCTTTTTAACTGAAGTAACTTCATCAAAAGGTCCTACTTAACATGGGTTCACATCCACAGGAATGGATTAAAATTAAGAACATGTTTTTCTGGGGTGCATGCAGCTTCAAACCACTACAAGTGCCCTATATACAACCTAACATTTCCCCTTTTAACCACATTTCTCCTTTATCCACATTCAAATATATAATTCTGTCCTGTTAATTATGTTCACAATGTTGTGCTACCAACACCACTGAGGAGTTTGTTGATAGATATGGAAAGGTACTGTTTTAAGAACTTTAATCTTAGAGTAATATGTAACAGTCATGGGGAGTGACAAAAATAGGGGCAAGAGAGCAGATGTGCAGTTATTACAGTAAGTCTACCTAGAGCTGATATCAGGGTATTATCTTGGGTAATAGAGAAGAATAAATTTGAGATTTTGAAGAAAAACAAAACTTGATAGGAGACATTAACAGTTACTTGAGATTTTCTTCTATATGAGAACAGCTACTGGGGACAAAATGAGTTTGATGTTTTACAGTTGAGGCGGGCAGGATATATTTTATTTCAACATAATAAGTTTGAGGTGACAGTAGGATATCAAAGTGAAACATTTGGGAATTTGAATGTGGACATGAAGAAAATATCAAGTTCTCTTAGCAGTTAATTAAGCACCTTAATAAAAGTTTATTAACAAACTTTTTCCCTCATAGAGAAATAATCATGTTTGCCTTTCTATTTTTTGGAATTGAACTAATTAATTGTTTTTCTTTTCTTGCCATAGTTCACAAAAATGTCCAAGACTAATGGCTTATCAGAAGATTTGATATGGCATTGTAAAACATTGATCCAAGAAAGGGATGTAGTTATAAGGCTCATGAACAAATGTGAAGACATTTCAAATAAATTGACAAAACAAGTTACCATGCTCACTGGAAATGGAGGTGGATGGAATATAGAACAACCCTCCATTTTAAACCAAAGGTAATATTTGCTGTACAGACTTATTCATAATTTTATCTCAGTTGTATAAAATTTCTGAACTTCTGTAGTGTGGCTAGGGAAATTAAATGCAGAAATGATATAAAACTAATGTCTCAGTACAAACCCAAGGTTTCCTATAATGGCACATGAAGTGGTAAATGGTTGTTTTTCATTGATTGTGTTTTGTTTACCATCAGCAGAATATTTTATTCTATCATATAAATTAGAAAAACTCTTATGGTCTTATAATATATGTCTTCCTTGTTTGATAACAGATAATTTTGTAAATAATCACAGAAACTGTAAAGGTGGTTTTCGCTATTGGTATACATAAATTTGGGGTTTCTAAAAGTCAACTGCTTAATTGTACCAGTGTAAAAATTCCTCTTAACCCAGCTTTTTTTAAGTTGTAAATAAAATGGCATGATTAAAATATCCTATATCTGATGAAATGTTTTAGATGTTTTCAAAAGCTCAGATTTTTTATCTCTTTCTGGGGTGGAACTACATCAGAAAGTGAAAGGACAGATACTTACTAAATAGATTATACAAGTATGCATATTCCCGAAAACTGCTACCATTCAGTAATGTACCTTGTTAGAAATCTGGCAAGGAAATAGACACTAAATTATTTTCACTAAAACATTTGTCCAATGACCAGTACATATAAAATGGCATTTTGTAATTGTGAATACCCCATGTGCGTGGTGTTGGGGGAATTGGGATGGGGAAAATAGTTTTGAACTTCCTTTAAAAGTTTGAACAACTTGGGAATCCAGAACCATTTTTATACATTTTAAAATGTATAAAATTGTTTACTATAGTATTAGTTATAGTGACAAAAACACGAAAACAATCCTAGTTCCCACATTTAGAGAATAGTTGAATGAATTACAGCATAGCCATACTATACAATGTTAATGCAACTTTAAAAATGAATTACATCTGTTCAGAGTATTTCTGATAGGTATTTTAATAAGATTAGCACTAGGGTCTCTTTAAAATTACCTTAGTTGATCATTTTGTTTACTTTTACCTGGTATTTTTTAAAATAAATGATCAAAAGCATATTTGCCTGATCATTGGTTAATTAAAAATAGAGGTATTGGGGAAAAAATCAAGTTATGGTTACTGGCCTTTAATAGTAAGCTACAATCTTTTTCTGTGCCCTTCTAGGGTGCTATGGGATGGTGTAGGGAAACGTGATGCAGTTACCACAAAGAAGCTCTTTTCTCTGTTGCATAGAAAGAACTATGGCCATATCAGCAAATTCATCTCCTAAAAGTGTAGTTGGAGCTGCTGCTTCTTGTTCTCCAGCATTGGATATGGAGAGTTCTTCACTCTACAAGACTTACCCAGTTGAGTCTACTTTATCATAATTTGGATTTTAAAAATCAAGTGCTTTAATGCATCACTTTAAAATTTTCTCTCCTAAACCCACATTTATACAGTCCTGTTATTTGCGAATAGTATGATCAGGTAATAAATTACCCATTCTGTTGGATTGAAAAAAAATTTTAATGAAATAATTTGATAGATGAGAAAAATAGTTTTTTTTTGTTTTGTTTTGTTTTTTTTAAAACATGCTTATTGGATTTAGTCCAAAGTACAACTTCCAAAACCTGTAAGATAGTTCCTTTAGAGTTTATTTAATTGCACTTTTAGGGGGTGAAATTTGTTGTCTTGGTTTTTGTTTTTTAGCCAAGGTTAGAGTTGCACAGCAACTTGGTGTACTGGCCAGGCATCATGGCTGCTTATTGTAGAGACATTTAAAGTAGTTTCCTTGCCTTGGGAAAGGATTTATTAGCACATAGGAAAATACTCAGATTATCCTAATGTATATCCTGTTATGCTTGGATCTTTCCCTTAACAGAGCAAATCCTTTGTAGCAAAGTTTACTTTGAAACAAAATTTTGTTAGCTCTTTCTTGCTTTTCTCAGAAATGCATGTGAGTTGAGAAGAAAATTTGTCTTTTAGATACAAAGGAAATATAAACATACCACAGTTCCTTGTTAAAAGTAAATTATTTGTAGGGAAGAATAAAATTTCTGGTATGTGCCTCAAAACCATTAAGTTGATCATCTTTATTCTAAAATGTCAAAATTAAAATTATCTAAAGTTAAAATATATAGTAGGAAATTAAAACAGAACATCTCAGTGTTTCTCCTGTTTCATTCCTGTCACAGTTGTAGTCATCTCTAAAGCTTTAGCAATTTATCTAAAATTTTATCAGCTTTAAAATGTTTTAATTGAAAAGACTTCTTATATGTTCAATATAAAATATATTTAATCATGTTTTTCCTGATTTTTTTTCTGGGCTATCTCTACCAAGTTTTTCTGATCTTCTTGGTCCTGAACTTGACAGAATAGTTCCCTATCCTGTTTCTAAATAGGTTGCTATGAAATCATTTGACATTGATGTGAATGGAAGTCAATGCTACAAATGTGGTTTGACTTAAGCACTAATATTTAAATATTTTAGTAGTTTGGATACTTTGGTTAACACAAACTAGTATTGTGGTAGTATTTTCAGCAGCCATGTCACACTTGTAAGATATGACAAACTTTTGGTCAGCTATCATCCCTAATCTATTTTATATTAACTGCTTCAAACAAGTCTTTCTATCCGTTTTTCTGTACCTTACACACAATTTTAGGACATTATATGTATTTCTGTAACATCATTTCTATTTCAGGCCTTTCTCACCTTTCAAAATAATTTTGAAACTAGTTTCTCTGACAGGAGATTTAAAACCAATTTAATATTTACTCTCTGAAGAAATCATGGTAACTGTCTGGAGGAATGTTTTTTTCCTAACAAAACAAGTCACTTCACAATAATTTGCTGCCTCATTTTCTTTCAAGATCTCATTAAAATCTTAAATTCTTTTTTTCCTTAGTGGGAGGTAAGAAAACCTTCAATTTAAAGATGCTATTTGTAATACTCTTTTGAGAAGAGAGCACTCAACTAATTCAGAAGACCTGAACCATAGTTCTTAAAATTTGATTAACCCTGAGCAAATCATTGCATTCTGATCTGTAGAACTGGTGATTGGGTTCATGTGCAATCATGAAAACTGTAGAGTGTCAAAATAAATGGGAGGTATGGTTATATAGCTTCTAAATGTCGGGACTTGATAGAGAAATAATATAGTTGTCTCATGTTTTAAAAATTTGTCATAATAAATGATTTGGGTTCAAAGAGTCTTTGTCAAAACTGCATTTTCATTGATCCTTTTGCATTCTGAAGAAAGGATCTGTGATGTGCAGAACTTTTGTGATACTAAGTAAGAAAAAGTTGCTTGTAATTTAGATATATCTAGCACAGGAACAAATCTATATACACGTTAATATTTATATATTTTTTAAAACAGATATTTCAATATAATAAAACTTTTCAATATCCTGATCACACCACCTTACTAGAGCTTCTTTGTGATTGTGGATGAAATGATTTTATTTGAATAAAAAATTCTATGTAATAGAGGCTTTTAAAATTTCCTCATTACTTTCTACATTTATGCATAATAAGGAATATTTCAACAGTTAAATAGACTTGCTTCTCAACATGTGTTGGTGGTGAAGAATTTTAGTACTTTTTGTTTATTAAGAACGTTTCTTTGTGTAGATTGTGCACTGGATGGAATGCTGGCCCTTGGGTGCTTTTTTTTTTTTTTTTAAGGAAGTACCGGGGATTGAACCCGCAACCTCGTACATGGGAAGCAGGTGCTCAACCACTGAGCTACATCCACTCCCATTGGGTGCATTTTTAAGTGATGTAATTTGCCTCCCTTATCAAGTTTTATTATTTTCATAAAATGTAAAGCTTACGTATATGGATGACTAAGGCACTAGGAAGGACTCAGAAAAATAATGGAGAACTCAGGTTTGACCATAGGGTGAGTGGGTGAGAGAGAGAGAAAGCTTTTTCATTTTTGTTGTGTAAGTAGCAGTTAAGGGCTGCATTCTAGATCAGACCTGATTTGGATTACCAGTTCTGCCACTGCAGACAGAGATTCGGATAGCTATGTGTTTTTGGGCAAGTTACTTCTCTGAGCCCCAGAGAATTTCTTATCTCTAAATGATGTGATAATTATAGTATCTACTTTATAATGTAGATTAAATGAAATAATAATGCATATAAGACATAGCATAGGATATGGCATATGGTAAACATTCCAGCGTTAGCATATACTCTCACTCCTCCTGTAACTTAAAGAATTCATTTGCAACTGGAAATTAAAATATCTATTATGTTCTATTTATTATTTTTGGTAGTGGCATAGAAATTATATTGGCCATGAAGGTAAGAGACATTATTTAAAATCTTACCAAAAAACTACAAAGACCTCAGCAATACTGTGATTTTTTTTAATCTACTTTTAATTTTTTCAAGTAAGAAATGTTTTATAGATTACGTACCCCACAGTTGAAACATAGATTCTGATGTAAGATGGACATCTTTCTACTCCACCTTCTTTTTAGATTTCAGAATATGATCCCTTAACTATTATTATACTATAGCTGTGTCCAGACCCCTTTTCTGCGTGGGAACAGTTATGAATGTAAGAGGAAATTCAGGGAACAGAATAAAAGCTGGCTGGTGAGGGGGAGATAAGGCTCTGTCCTAGGTTTTTTTGTTAATGTGGTTTTATGATAGCCTGGTAAGTATGGCTTACCAGGAATAGGATAAGAATAGGCTTTGGAGTGAGGTAGACTTCCTGAATTTGAATCTTAGCATTAACATTTCCTAGCTATACAACCTCAGGTTAATTACTGAGCCTCAGAGATTTTTCATCTGTTAAAATAATTATATCATATTTATGATATTTATGGGATGTTTAAAGGGTTAAATTAGATGATGTCTGAAAAATATGTGTATCTGTATATAATTGGTAGTCAGTAAATTATACTGCTATTAGTTTTTGTTCTGCACCCCCCGCCCCCGATGGCTTCCTCGTCTGTTTGCTCCTTGTTTTTGCTCGTTGTCTGCTTGTTGTATTGTTTTGTTTTGTTTTTGCTCATCTGCTCATTATCTGTTTGTTTCTTCTTTAGGAGGCACGGGGAACTGAACCCAGGACCTCCCATGTGGGAGGCAGGCGCCCAACTACTTGAGCAACATCTGCTCCCTGCTCATTTTTTGTTTTGTTTTGTTTTGTTATTTTTGCTCACTATCTGCTCGTTGTTTGCTCGTTGTCTGCTCGTTTTTTTGCTCATTGTCTGCTCATTGTTTGTTTGTCGTCTTAAGGAGGCACCAGGAATGGGACGTGGGACCTCCCATGTGGGAAAGCAGGTGCCCAACTGCCTGAGCCACATCTGCTCTCCTGCTATTAGTTTTTAACCATGTGAACTTTTAGAAAAACTATTATTTTCTTCTACTATAAATTTCCCATATTATCTTCCAAACAAATCATTCCCAAAGCTTTGTCTGTTCACATTTCCAATTGAAATATTTTTGATATTTCTTGTTACTTTCTACTCACTTGATGTTCACTGATGTCTGCTATATTTATATTCATATGTAGTACACACACAAACACACATACGTAAACATTCCAGAATTATTTATTACTGACATTAGGGATGGTTGGGCATGTGTTCAGAAAGTGTTTATGAAACCACCTTGGCAAAGTAGCAAATTATGTTTGTTGTTTTGTCCTAATATTAACTTAATGTGCTAAAAATCAGATCAGTATAATAAATTTTTATGTAAATATTAGTTTAGTAATATGTATCATAGTAAATATTCAGATTGTGTATGGAATTAGTTGATTTGGTGACATTATATTATAATCAAATGTGGAAATTGTAGTGTTTGTACTTCTTATTGCCAGAAGATGCTGGAAGAAATAAATCAAATGAAGAATAAAATTTGAAAAGATTAAAAAAAAAAAAAAGAAAGAAAATTCATTTTCTTAAGTATGTGTAAATAACTGGTAACTATAAGTTAAAAGGTAAGGCTAGGCCTAGGTGTTTCAGTTTTTGTTTGCATTATAAACTTAAACCTTCTTTCAGAAAACTAAAGTATAAACCTCTACAATATTTGTAACTCTCTCTTTACCAGTCTGTCACTCAAGCCCTATCAGAAGGTTGGTTTGAATTGGCTGGCATTGGTACATAAACATGGACTTAATGGCATTTTGGCAGATGAAATGGTAAGTAGTACTCTATTTCTAGGATTTGATAATTCATCAAAAGAAAAGACACTGCAGATTTAACATCCTTGCTCTCTCATTTAAAACATGGACGTTTTCCTTGCCACTGTAGTTTACTGCTCTCACCTCAGTATCTTATTACTACTGTTGCCTTCCCTATTTTTCTAATTCTATATTAGTTCTAGCTCCTCACTCCTTCCAAAAATGAAAATAGATTTATTGTCTTTCTGATAATTAATGTATGTGTTAAAAATTAGATGCTCCATTCAAAATACAAAGAAAAAACTCAAAATCCTAATCCTAATCCTAGAAGTAAACTCTATTTTGGTATATATCCTTCTAGACTTTTTTCTATTTGTTTGGATTATTAAGTGGATTTTACTCTATGTGCCTTTTATACCTGGTTTTTAAATTTTAATTTTTTCTGTATACCTGTCATTGTCAGTAAATAAACACACATATATCAGTGTCATCAAAAACATCATGTCCATTATTTTGCTTTTATTAGATCCCTCTCTGAGTTTCTCTTCTTTCCTGAGTCACATTTGCCTGAAAGTTCATTACAGCCAAATACCCCTGGTTCTGTCATGTAGAAATTTGTCTTTTAATCTAATCTTACCTTGCTTCTGCCAGCTCTGCTTTTTAAAAGTGTTTATTAAAAATGAGTCATGTTCAATGGAGAAAATTATTTATTGAACATAGTTGGATTCCCAAGTAGAAATTAACAAAGATAATGATCCTTGTTTACCAGTTAGCTCATAGTGAAGTAATCTTCAATCTTTAGTACTGTAAGACCTATTCCCACACATACTTCATACTCTTATTAAGAGAAATATGCTATTTATTTGATAGAAAAGTGAGTAAATATAAAAAAGATTTCAAAAGCAGTTATAGAAATCAGATATAGAATATTACAGTTGTGGGAAATTGGACTTAAAAATCAGTCAACCTCAGTTTTGGTTCCCAACTTTGCCTTTCAATGGGCTTTGTGATCTTTGCCAAGTAACCTAACCTCTCAGAACCAATATTAACAAAATGTAGGTAATTTCTATCTTTTAAGTTTATATTTGGTATCAACTGAAATATATGAAACTAATTTTGAATCTATAAAGCACTATATAAGTTGGTAAATGTTTAGTTCTCCTGAAGAGTTAAACCTCCTCAAAAAAACTTAAAAAAAAAAAA
>JAQZBX010050783.1:0-19563 GCA_029593785.1 Cabassous unicinctus | reverse complement strand
CCCAGGGCCTCCTTGTGAGTGCAGGCTGGCCCCGCGCGGCGAGGTGGGCTGATGCAGCAGGACCTCACAGCAAGGGAGAGGTAAGCAGACACGGAAGAAACACACAGCGAATGGACACAGCAGCACAAGCAGCAAGGGGGGGATAAATAAATAAATAAATAAATAAATAAATCTTAAAAAAAAAAAAAAAGAGAGAGCTAAAAGTGGATGTGGAGAGATAGGAACATTTATTAACTGTTGGTAGGAATGTATAATGGTACAGCCATTGTGCAGTGCTGATTGGCAGTCCCTAAAGAAGGTGAATACAGATTTGATATGTGCCCTGGCAATACAACTACTGGGTATATACTCAGCAGAACTGAGAGCAGTGACACGAAAAGACATCTTCACACTGATGTTCATAGTGTCCTTACTCATGATTGCCAAAAGATAAAACAACCCAGGTGTCCATCAACCAATGAATGGATAAAAAACCTGTGGTATATACACACGATGGAATATTATGCAGTTGTAAGAAGAAATGAAGTCGTAAAACATATGACAACATGGATGAACCTGGAGGACATTATGTTGAGTGAAGCAAGCCAGACACAAAAGGACAAATACTCTATGTTTGGGCTATTATGAACTAAATATATTGTGTAATCTTATGGAGTTAATAAGTTGAATATGGATCACCAGAAAATAGAATGTTTAAAGAATGAAAAGCTGAAGGCTAACTAGCACAGAACTGGCAAAAAGGATGTATGTTAATCTTTGGAAATGAATAGAAAAAGTGAAAACACAACATAATGTTTGCAACTAGCAGTGCTATTATGTTAGTATGACAGTGGTTTAAAAAGAAAGTCTAAAATTATGTAAATTATTAAACAGAAAACTAAAAATGTAACATGGGACTGTATAGCATAGTGAAACCTCATCCGAAATAAAAATATGGTTGATATTGCATATTTAAGACTGTTTTTCTTTGAAACTGGACAAATGTGTGTTAATGTTACAAGATGTTAATATCAGACAAAAAAAGAAAACATAATGCTAAGTGAAAGAAACCCGACACAAAATACAACCTATTGTATGATTCCATTTATTTAATATGTAAATATAAATCAATTTATAAAGATGAAATCAGATTAGTGTTTGTACAGGGCTGTGGAAAGATAAAGGGATTGAGAGGTGACTGCTAAGGGATATGGAGTTTTTGGAGTAATGAAATTGTTCTAAAACTATTTTGGTGATGAATGCACAGCATTGTGCTTATACTAAGAGCCATTCATTATACACTTTGGATAGATTGTATGGTATTGAATAAAACTGTATTAAAATAAATAAATAAATATGTAAGAATAGCCAGAAATAGCAGCTATGTACAGCAGGGGAAGCATAGAGGGATTGAGAGGTGATGAATTTTTTGTTTCTTTGTCTGTGTTTTGTTTATTGTTATTATTATTATTGAAATAATGAAAATGCTCTAATAATGATTGAAGTGATGAATGCACAACTATGTGATTATGCCAAATACCATTGATTGTACACTTTGGATGGATTTTATGCTTTACTAGTATTTATCAATAAAATTGATTTGTTTAAAAAATGAACAAAAGAAATACTAGCACTATTTACAACGCACTAGTCACAGTTTTATAGAAATGATCAGTTGTCAGCATACTAAAATATTTATTTTGTTCTTCAATGTAACATCCTAGGGAAAAATGTATCTTTATTTCAAAACGGTTAAAAATGAAAGTACATGTTAAATATCTTTGCTGGGAAATGGTGGGAAATGGATTTGCTGAAACCATCTGGAAAGGAAGAGGGAATCAATTAAAAATAGAAATCTAATCAATCTAAAATGTTCCCAAATAAAAAAAATACATTGGACCTTGAATTGGAAGAAAAGCCAACTTCTGCTCTTCAAACCACAGGAAATAAGATTGAAAAAGCCTTTGAAAAACAAAGCCAATTAGAACTCAGTTTAGCAATATAGATCAGATTAAGGGTGTAGCCTACTGACTCAATCCTGATAGTTCAAGTTTCTATTAAATTTAGAGGGACAGAGTGAGGTGATGGAAGTGATGGGGGTGAAGAAGAAGAGAAAAGCAGGTTTAAAAACTATGGAGAAAGAATTGAGGTTTAATTTCTAGTACATGGAAACAACTGGAAGCCAATAGATCAGAAGCCTACTAAGTAATTGTAGGGAAAATATTTCTGATGATAGAGCCACTGACTGGTTGAGACCTGTGACAGTTTGAGATTATTTATGAATCCCAAAAAGAGAAAGATTATGTTTGTAAACTAATCTATTCCTCTGGGTGTGATACTGTTTGATTGTATTAAATTCAGTGAAGGGCTCTGATTAAGTTTACATGATAAAATCAATTTAGGGCTACACCAGCAAGGCATAACTCAGATTGAGTCCCCACCGCCTTGGTAGGCCGATATAAATGAGCATTCTCTCAAGAAGATGCGGGAAGAGAGAGAGTGCTGTCGTTTTTGATCCTGTGGCCCCGGGGAGAGATGAGCCATTTGCCTGAAAGCTTACGGCTGACCTTGGCGAGAGAGTCGAGACTGACATTGGAGGCCCTGCGAGAGAAGCCCTGTGCCAGCCTATCACTGAGAACGGAAAGAAGCTGGGCCCATGGAACCTTAAGAGGAAGAAGCAGCCCAGGAAGGAGAGACCAGGCAGAGATCAGTGATCATCTTGTTTCAACACGTGGCACTTGACTTTGGTTAAGAAAGCAACCTTGAGATGAACTCTTCAGGGCCTTGTAACTGTAAGCTTTTACCCCAAATAAATACCCTTTATAAAAGCCAGCAGGTTTCTGGTGCTTTGCATCGGCAGCCCTTTGGCTTACTGATACAAGACTGTAAGAAACCATTAGGTCTCCTTTTATCTCTGAAGGGATTCCCAAGCTAATCCATTCTCACTTCCTATGTGTCCAAAGGGCACTGAGGGAAATATTTGGTGGCCAGAAATACGACAGTGACAGAGATGAAGTGCAGACCACCAAAAATTCATTTGCTTCTTTCCTCATTAAGAATTATTATTGGGTAGCAGGTGTCCAGTCAGGAACAGGTTTCCCACCCTCCTTATTGAAGTGGGTCCATGGGACCCATTCTGGTTAATAGGATGTTATCATAAAAGACGTGTGCCACATCTGGTTTGAAGTAACTGTGTGCCCTCTATGTCTTACACACAGCCTTTTCCTGTTGAATTATATGTACTGAAGAGGGTGCAATTCCAAGAAGGAAGTAACCTGAGACCCTGAAATATCGCATGGGGTAGAAGACCTCCCCCATCCACTTTTTCACTGGCCATTTTGGACTCTGAAGTAAAAAGAATAAACTTGTATTGTGTTAATCCACTGATACTTGGGATTTTTTATTATAGCAATAAGACTATTTTAACATAGTGGGAAAAAGTATTTTATTTTTGTTATTTTGGGAATTAATTTTATGGAATCAATTTTATGATATTTAAATGACAAACATTATTATGTCTTTAAACCAGTGCATTTCATCTATGAACTTAAGCAAAACTAAAACTAAAACTAAAACTATTATTTGCTATAAATACCATGAGTCCAACTAAGTTCATGAATACATCAATGGAGTGAATGAATAAATTCAAAACCACTTAAAGCAAGGCCTTGCTATATGCATTTTCTGAACCTATACATCCATCTGCCAGGAAAAAAGAAATATATCCATTGAATAATCATATCATGCAATTGAAAATATGTAAAAATTATGGACTAACAGATTTAAACTTAAAGTATGTTTCCAAAAAATATTAGATGTCTAACTTTAGCCAATTTATTTAACCTCTGTTTCTCAATTTCATCATCTTATATAAGATGTGCATAATATTTACAATGTAGGGCTGTTATGAGAATGTAATAATATGTAAAATATCTAGCAACACAGTTCTTGCCACTTATTAGAAAGTCAATAGTTACTAGCTCTCCTCCTCTTCCCCCTTCCATTTGGGCATTATAGGGTGCTGAAGAGACAATAGATGGCATTGATTAAGTATGACTTCTCTAGGATATTACTAATAGGAGTCATACATCAAAACATTAGGTCTTTGAGTTTTGCAACAATTTTCTTGAGCTATCTCTACATTAGTCTTAAGATAGCAACTTCAGAACTGTCTCGTATAATAAAGATTGTATTTACTTTGACATTCATGCCATACAATTATTATAAAAGCAAACTGAAAACATTTTGCTTTTGGAATAATTATATCTTTACAAAATCCTCCAAAGCCCTTTGTGCCCATGTGTTTCTAACTAAAAGTTGAAAATTCTATGAACCTTTAGTAACAGCTGTATCTGTGTATGTAGCCATGTGAGAATGTGTATATGTGTGTGTATGTACTTGCAAACAATTCCAGAGCTGAAGTAAAACTGAAGGTAAGTTTGCAGTATGATGAATTTGGAATCTAATAAGCAATCTTTTGCCTCTTGCTCTCTTTCTCCATACACGCTGGGCTCATTCAGCCTTTATTCCTTTTGTTGTCTCCTCTTTTCCCTCCCCATTTCCCTCTTCTTGTGTCATCATATCTTACCCATTCTCCAAAACCCAGCTCAAGTTTCTCCTTTGCTACGAGCCTCCTTTAAAGATCTCTGCCTTCATTAGCTGACCTTGGTCCCTCTTACTGCTACTTTGAGGTCCACAGCTGGCCTAAATAGACATGTGGGTTTTTAGATTCTGAGGGGTCAGATGCACAACAGAAAGCTCCAACCCAGCAGGGAATGCCAGTAGGAAGGGATACAAACCAAACTGCAGGCTGTAGAAGAAAGGTGATCAAAGAGTCCCAGGTAAGTGCCTGAACACACCAGATTTAGAGAGGAACATGTGAGTTTGAAGTTGGAGTCACAAAATAACAGACTCAAAGGAATGGAGCAAGATACAGAAAATCTTTTTGTGAGGCTGGGGGATAAAAAATTTCTGAGTGGGCAAGCTTCCTTAAACTGTTCTACTGAGATTGTTTTCTCTTTTTATTTAGAAGATTCTCTTCATAGATTAATTAGGATGTCAATCTATATGGCCTGCAGAATTATGTCTGAGTAGCTGATGAACAGTGGTCTAGATTTGGCTCCATAAATTTATTATCTATGTTATCTTAGTCATACTGCTGAATTGCTGCTGGGCCTCCATTTAAAAACAGTACAAGAGGTCAAGTAATACCCATCTCACAGAAGGCTGGGGAATTCAGTGTGATAATGCATACAGAAATGTTTGCAAACTCAAAGGTACTGAATGAACACTAGAGGATATTGTTATCTGTGCTATGTAATTGGATACTAAACTAATTGCATGTTATCTATTAACTACACTTTAGACCATAAGAATTATTATTTCACCCATATTAAAAACTTTTTGGAGGAATCTTTATCTTATCGAACTAACCCATGCTCTAATGTATAGGACCAGTGTTCATTAGCTAGTCAATATATGCTTGTTTGATGTTTAATAAATAATTATTTTTTTCTCCCCACACAACAATTACTAAACTTTCTGTATCCTTATATACTTCTAAGAAGCAGAAATCTTTCTAAGTGATCATTTATAAACATAATACTAAGTTGCAAGGTAAATGATGTGACCTATCACTATTAGAAATAATTGAATTCAAACCCTGGTTTTGCCACTCACCAAAATCTTGGGTAAGATTCTTAGCTTCTCCCAATCTGTTTCTTCATTTGTACACTGGAGATAAGAATAGTTTGCCCACATGGTTTTCAAAAGACCAAATGACTCAAGGTATATAAAGTATGTAGGAATGCTTTGCTTAGTACAAAATACCTGTCCAATAAATGTTACTTCCTCTTTTCTCCCTTGTGCCACTATTGTCCCTTCCTTGAAGGAGGGACACAAGGATGCTATCACTAGTGGTTATTCAAGGGCTGCTTTTTACTGTGACCATCTCTGATTTTAAGGCTAGAGCAGGTATTTCACAGTCTCTAGCTGAAAAAAGTTTTCTTTTCAAGTTAACTTATTTTATAAGAACAATAGTCTAGGTTGTCCTCGCTTGATAATGCTCACACCATCAGTCTACCTCCAGATGAAAGGGCAAACTCTTTTTCATAGCAAGAGGAAGGCTGTTTGATGTCATTTTGAAAAGTTTTAAAGGAGATGGGAGGAAGTCTGGAAATAAAACAATGGAGGCCTGGTTCTTACAAGCTTATGAGCAGAACAATACAGCGTTACTGTTCACAAGAGATGTCCCTATTCAAATGCATTCACTTTTCATAACAGACCTCCTCAATTTCAACCCAAACATTGAAAACTGAGCCCATTAAATCAGAACAAAAACACTCTTGAAAACATCTTTGGAAAAATGCAATTTTGGCATAAAGAAGATGAGAATCAAGAAGGACGAAAAAAATCAAAATGGAATTCAGGATGAGAGAAACAATTCTCAGGTAGTTCATTATCTGTGAAACTTGCAAAGTTTCAGTCGAATGGGAGACCTCACCCATCAGCACATATTGTTCTGTAATGGCCCAGGCTTACTCTTTCAAACATTTAAAAAGAGTCAAGCAATTATAGGGGCCAAGGATCCCATATTTCAGTAAAAAGGGAGGCCACAGGCTTGACTGGAGTGAAGGAATTTTTCCATTCTCTCTACTTTTTCAATTCCTCCCTCTTCTTCATGGTCCCTTTTCATGTCCCACTGCATATATAATGCCTTCCCTGACATTATGGCCCATCTTCAAAGTCTGGCAGGACATAGTAGCTGCACTGATTAAGGCAGTTCAGCATGGTGGTTAGAGCATTGGCTCTGGAAGATAGGTTGCCTGGACTAAATCCTGGCTCTGTCTTTGGATAGTTGTAAAACTCTGAACAAGGTTGTCTAAGTTCTCTGTGCCTCTATTTTCTCAATTACAAAATGGGGCTACTGATAGTATAAATGTATCTAACCTACAAGGGTTAAATGAATTAAGGTAGCAAAGCCACTTCAAACAGTGGCAGGGCCATGGTCAGCTTCCCGCCCTGTGTTAGTTATTGTTAGTGACTATGACCATTCCCCAATCACCTGTGACAAACCTAGCACTGAGCAAACTTTCTAAAATGCAAATCTGTCTTCACCAATTTGTGCTGCAACTCCTTCAGTGATTCTGCTCCCCTTGAGGGGAGAGCCCAAACTTCTAATTTGTTCTGGTAGGCAGAACAAAAAAACCCATGCCTCCTTGAAGCTGACACTCTAGTAGGGGCATAGAAATAATGGATACCAATGAAGGATTAAATAAAAAAATAAAGGTTTATTATAAATAGATAAAATAAAGGATTAAAAAATGTGTGTGTGTGTGTGTGTGTGTGTGTGTGTAGCACATTAGATGGTAATAAATGCTTTGGAGAATATTAAAACTGGATAGGGGGATTGGGAATTCCAAAGTGAGAAAGGGAAGATAAGTTTTAATTATAAATGGAGTGTTGAGCAAGACCTCCCTGGGACGATGACATTTGACCTGGGCTGGATGGGAAAGAGCGCTTGAAGTATGGGACTTTCAAGGCGAAGAGCGTTTCAGACACAGGGCAAAGCTAGAAATATGGCCTCAAAATGAGGCCCATGAGGTGTGTCTAAAAACTGCAGAGTCCAGTGTGGCTGAGGAGATTTAGCCAAAAGTGTTTTGTGGGGGGTAGGGGAATATGAGTCAAAGAAGATGAGATTTTGCAAGAACTTGTGGGCCATTGTTAGAATTTTGGTTCTTGCTCTGTTGAGATGAGAAGCCATCCATTGTCGTTGAGCAGAGGAGGAACACAAGCTGTCCTCTGTTTTAATAGTGACAGTTTAGCTACTAGACTGTGCATTGATGGTAGGGGGATGAGATCAGAACTACGGAGACCAGCTAGGAAAACGGGGCAGTGTTATCAAATAGTACTATAAATGTTCAAATTTCTATCAGAGGTTTATGTATATATATATTTGTTTTGGACATCAGAATCTGATATCTGTACTGAATAATTTAACATATTTTGTGTAACTGAATTAATATTTTTTCTTTCTTGAAATAATACAGATAATAGACCTTTCTTCCTCAAAGCTTTCTGTAAATCATCTGAAATGCAGCCAGCATTTAAAGGTGGATTAGAATGCTGAGCGCCTCATCTTCTGTTAACATTTGCTTTGTTTAAAACGTGACTACTGGATAGCCGAAGGATCAGGATGATTCAAAGGAAAAATATAGAGCATTTGCAATGTGCTTGAATGATAAATTACTGAGCAGTACTAAAATGCCAGCATCACCTCTCAGATCTCTTTGCCTTGACTGAGGCAGCATCTAAGGTTCATCATCTCTCCTTTGGGTATCTTGGTAGCTGAGTCTGAAATAAAGAAATGTCCAAGACATCTCTGCCTCTTGAGATAGACCTTCAATTGTGAAGATTAGAAAGGAAGTGTCTTTCCACTCCCACCATCTCTATCACTGATAGAAATACCAAAGAAATAAAATGTTTCCTATGTCCTTTAAAAAAACAGGCATTTAACCATTAATCATTCATTTAATATCTATTATGTGTCAGACACAAAGCCTGGCATTGTGATGATATGTGTAGCTACGTGTCCTGGGAAATGGTTCAATCCAGCCTGGCCTTTATTTGCTTACATTAAAGCCACTAGAAGAAATATCTGGCAATGTCGCAGAGCAAACTGAGTAAATTCTCCTTCCCTAGTTCTAAAAAAATCATATAGAAATTCTGGTGAAAGACTTTGCATATTTTTAAAATACTAAACCAAAATTTAAAATAAAAATAGTTTCAAATATTACAATAATTTTACGTATAAATATATATTTATATCCAAGATTTTTTTTAAAAAAGCATACTATACATGCAAAGGAAATGCAAAGAGAAATCAAACTTAAAATGATAAGGACCATCAAATACCATGAACATCCAAAGAAATGCATATCCCAGATAAAAGCCAAAATAGCTCTGGGCCTGGGGTCTAAAGCCCTCACAAGAATAAGAGATAAATCCTCTGGTCCATAGAACTTAGAAACAAGAACCTAGACCCTAAATGTTGCAGTATTATCCTTTCCACAAATACAGCCATTGAAAAACTGCTCCTACAGGATTATGGATGCAGTGAAGAATCTTGTTTACGTTCTGTACCTTGAGCAGATAGATTTAAAATTCAGTCACCCTTAAGAAATCTAAATCCCTGTCCTGTGCAACTCAGGACTATGGGATTTGAATTTATAGGGAATATTTGGTGTTAGAAATTCAGATCAAGAAAATAAGGTAAAAAAAGCAAGGAAATTTGAAACCCATAGGTGTTGTACATAGTAAAGAGAACTTCACTGTGGATTCACTCATGGGATTCTCATTGAATATGAAATAATTTCACTGGAGATGAGTTCATAATCAAAGAGGACACTCCTGCAAGGGAAAGAGCAACTGGGGAAAGGAAGAGTCTAAAGCCAATAGAATCAGTGCTCTAAGAGTTAAGGATAATCAGTAAAATATAAATGTTTCAAATTATTAAGAGGGAAATCACAAACACATAAAATAAATAAGGGTGAAATAACCAAAGATGTATAGGAAATTTTGAAAATCATAAGACACTCTTTTACCTAATTCTATGGGGGAAAAAAATAACACTGTAAACTCAAAGAAAGAAATGTGAAATACCAAAGGTAAGAGGAGAAATGAAAGAGTAAGCAAAGAAACCACACAAAAAAAATCAATGAAACTACAAGAACTGGATTTTTTCTACTTACACCATCACAGTTGCCTAAATTTGTTTCTATCAAACTGACTAAAAATTAGCTTTCTGTCTAATCCTAGAAAGACCTGGTGAAGTTTCAACTAGATGTTATCTAGGAAAGTGCAAAGTGGCAAAATGTGTGTCATTTTCACTAATTCATCTGGAGGGAGATGTAGGGAAAGAAGTATGTAGGCTCTGCTTCAGGTGTTTTACATCCTTATATAATTTAATCTTCCTAAGAGCTTGTGTCACTCAACTATGGCCAAAATCAAGCATTCACAAAAATCTAAGAGGCATAGAACCAGCATTAATTTACACTGTAAGTCTGTATGTTTTGTTTTGTTTTTTTTTTTTGGTGGAGGGTGGGGTATTGGTTGATCTAGCCAGTCTCAGCTGGAGGTATTCTGCTCTCTTTCTGGGGATAGCAAGCTAGTCTGGCCATGCTCTTGCTTTGGCGATGGCAATGGTGTAAAGAGCAAGCATGATAATGCTTTCCAGACCTCTGTTTATGACATGTCAGTTAATGTTCCAATGGCCATAAAAATTTCTATTTCTAAACATAAAGTCAAGAGTGGAAAATTTTACTCTGGCTCTCTTATGGGAAGAGCTACAAAGTCACATGCAACAGTGACTGGGCACAGGAAGACATGAAAAATTGGGACAGTAAATTCAATCTACAACAATAGTGCGTGGTAGGTATTCTTGATATATATCTGTGTAAAGCGAGAGGAAAAGAAAGGAAAGAAGGCCTAGGCAGACAGCCATGGGATAGGATAGCTGTAAATAGTTTTCACAGAACATATTGGGGGGGATCAAGCTTTCCATAAAAATGGTTTGAGGAAGAATTTGCAGTCCAACAGTTCAATCAGTAGTTCAGTAGTAATCCTATCAAGGAATTGTCTTAGGCACTAGGAATGCATTAGTGAGTAAAAGTTGACATGGATCCTCTGCTTGTGGTGCTTACAGTCCATATGCAGGAAGCAGAAACACAGAAAATCACACACATTGATGTATAATTATTTACTGTGAAGAGTGACATGAAAGAAAGTACACATTGCTAAACGAGTACATAAAAGGAGATGTGGGGAAGTGGATGTGGCTCAAGCGATTGAGCTCCCACCTACCACATGGGAGGTCCATGATTCAGTTCCCGGTACCTCCTAAAGAAGACAGCGAGCTGGCGTGACAGGCAGACGCAGCAAGCTGACACAACAAGATGACACAACAAGGTGACACAAGAAGAAAAAGATAATGAGAGACACAACAAAGCAGGGAACGGAGGTGGCTTAAACAATTAGGCACCTCCCTCCCACATCAGAGATCCTGGGTTCAGTTCCTGATGCCTCCTAAAGAAACAAAGAAGAACAGACACAGCAAGTGCAAACAATGAGGGGATGAGGAGAAATAAATAAAAATAAATCTTAAAAAGAAAAAAAAAAGGAGATGTGAACTAATCTGGGGGTCAGACGGTGTTCTTGAGGAGATGATGATGAAGCCGAGACCTGAAGAATCAGTAGACATTAACAAGACTTAGACAGAATTGAAAAGCATTACAGGCAAAGGGAAAATCAAGTGCCAAGGTTCTGGGGAGGGGGAGGGAAAATGCAGGAGAGGCAGACTAGAACAAGACCATCCTGGATCTTGCAGGACAGATTGAGGATTTGGGTCTTCATGCTAAGAACCATGGGAAGCCACTGAAAAGGCTTCAGGGGTGAAATAAAACAACCAGATTTTCCCTTTGGAAATATCATTCTGGTTACAATGTATGAATGATATGGGAATGATGTGAAAATGGAGTGAAAATGAGCACAATTGGGAAGCTGTTTCAGTACACCTGCTGAGAGATAGTGGTAGCTTGAGAAGAATGGTTCTGCAAATGAAATGGAGGAAATGCTATGGTGTCAGCTTGAAAACTCAAAAGTGTCATGAAAGTAGAGGAAATAGTTATAAAAAATAAAAAGGTTGATGAACAGCATCAATTGTCTCTGAATCATTAGGTCATATTGTAAGTCCTCTGCGATCTTAGTATGAATAGGTTCAAGGGAATGGGAGTGGATGCTGAATCCAGACTGAGTAGTTGAGTGGAAGAGAATGAAGTTAAAGTAGAGACACTTTTGAGAAGGTAATTCTTGAAAGAAAGTTGGAGAGAGCAGGAGATAGAGGCAGGTGTGTTTTGGGAGGGTTCTATATTTTGTTCATGGCTAAAGAGACTTGAGATATTTAAATACTGATGAAAAGGTTTCAGTTGAGAATAAGAGTTTTAAAATAACTAGGAAAGATGGGTAAACAATAATTTAAAATTTAAGAAAATGCTTAAGCAAAGATAAAGGCATGAAGCAAAGTCCAACCTAATAGCCTAAATTGTCAGACAAGAATAACTTAAGCAAGAAGAAAATGTAGATCTGAACAGCTGAGAGACTGTTCCCTTGTCCATATTTTGTAATGGTATCAAGAATTGCTTAATGAAAATAAATGAGTGATGGGATTCCATTCTACGTATTTCAGAATACTTGCTAGTATATTAGTGTTGATAGTAAAGAATGAAGGGTTCTCATTACAGAAGCTGGACTCAGTCATTTCTCCCAAATCACAGTCTTGAGTTAAATAATTTTTAAGCATTATTATAAATATTTATCTAGTTTGGATGGATGATATCTGGTAGAGACAAATTTTAGATGTTCAGTGTGTGTGAAACCAGGTAAAATCCCCTCAGAGACTCCTATAATAAGAAAATATATTTCAGTCTAAGGATACTGCTCATTGCAGATGAGTGACAGGTGAAAAATCTAGAATTAGAATACTACACTGAATAAATCCCTAATGGAGAGAAAGCTTGTAATGGTACATTTGATTTCATCCTAATCTCATGATTTATAATGTAGATCTTACTCCCTTGCCCTCATCCTCTAACCTGATCTTCACAAACCTCCCCTGACAGTCTTTAATTCTATCTCAAGATGACAACAAGAGTCAGTTTTAGATGTCAGTACATTCAGCATGTATTGACTTTTTAAATTTTCATTGTGACATCCTAATGATCTCTTTATAGATTTACTCTGAAGTCACATAGTCATTTTCTTGGCACTTTAAAATAGGTATTTTTGCCTTTGTATTGCTGTTAGGAGTTTTGCTACTGACTCCAAAAATTGTTTATGTGAACTCACATTGTTATGTCTTTCTTACTGTGATCCCTGCAACATTGCACTCTCTTAAAATAGAGGGAGTGTGTATCAGGATAAGAGTCTGTAACTAAATACATAAAAAAAGGAAAATAGAAAAAAAGGAAAGAAAATCATCCAGTAAGTTCTTATGTTTTTGCTAACAAAAAATATAAAAAAACAGAAGCAATTATCTCACCATTTTGTACTGAACATTTTTACCCCAACATGTTTTATCCAAGTATATTTAGCAAGTGTTTGTTTTTGTACATTATATGGGTTTAACACACATTTACAACACAGCAAAAAGATAAAAGACTTAAAAATACTACATAGAAACTCCTTTCCTTTTGTTCCATTTTATTCTTTACCTCATTGATAAAGGAAAAGAAAGGAGTTTTTTAAAGAACCAGTATGAAATTATCATGAATAAAAGTGCATAAAGAGTATGTTTCCTTAGAGTTAGTCTTCCAGAAAATACTTCACCCAAAGGTTATCTATTAATGGATCATGTTGGATCAGACAAGAGATCCCTCTTCCCGAGATCATAGGAACAAAAATCAATGTGAGGGGAGCAGATATAGCTCAAGTTGTTGAGAGTCTGCTTCCCATGTATGAAGTCCCAGGTTTGGTCCCTGGTATCTCCTAAAAATAAAACAAAACAAACAAACAAAAAAAATGAAAAAAACAACTCTCATTGGGGAGTGGATGTAGCTCAGTCGTTGAATGCCTGCATCCCACATACAAGGTCCTGAGTTTAATCGCTGGTACCTCCTAAAAAAAAAGAAAAAAGAAAAGTAAAAGAAAAAGAATATACATAGGGGAAAAACTGAAAGAGAACATGAAAACAAGAGTATGAGGATCCCATCTCTATCATTACTTAACTTTTGCACAGGTGAAAGAAACCAGTAGTAGCGAAAATAAAACTATGGGCTGCACTATAAAGATAGAGACTCAGGGTCAAAACTTGAATGCTCTCATCAATAAGGCTGGCCCACTGAACTTTGGACTGAGAGCTACTGAGATTGGAGAGCTCAAATGCAAAGGGTGGAGCTCAGATCCAAGAGGGACTCACTCATGAACCTTGGAGTTGGTGGGAAAGATAGAGAATGCAAAGGATTCAACAGGCACCCTCTGTCTTTCTTTTCCCCAGAGTCCTTAGCAATGGCCTTCAGATTCTGTTCTCATCGCCAAAACTGTGAAGACACACACACACACATACAACCAATTTGAAAGACACATCAATGTCAGTTCATGTAACCAATATTTGTAGTCAATACTAAAATGCCTGCTGGCAATACAAAGCCAAAAATACCTACTTTACAGTACCAAGTAAATGGTAAAAGGAAAATATATTCTGTTTTCTAGGGCGCTTATGTTAGAGTAAAAAATAAAACTAAAGGAGATCATTTTCATCCTCAAATTATCAAAATTTTACAAACATAAAAATGTCTGGTGCAAATGATCAATGGGGACTTGGGGATTCTCAAACAATACTAATGGTGATGTTAGTGGATGCAAATTTTTTGGAAGGGGACCAGCAATACATATTACAATTAGAGTATACATACTCTTTGATATATATGTATATATATATACATGCACACATATATAGAGAGAGAGAAAGAGAGAGAGAAATGGATGTTGCTGCATTATTATGACCAAAGGATGAAAATATACTGATTATCCTTCAAGAAGAAATAACTTAAAAAGTGTGATATGTCTATACTATGTATGTAATGCTATGCAGTTCAAAAGAATGAGCTATCCTGGTGGGCTGTCCACAATACATGATGCATTTTTAATCCAAAGATGAAAATGCAAATACATGCTCACAAACTTATATACCATCTTTTGTAAAAATGAACCACTACAAAATTCTTTGTGTTTTGGGTGCTATGAAGGTGGGGCATTTGGGTTTGTACAAGTGTGTATTAACATGAAGAAAAAATCATAGACCAAGTTATTAATATTGTTTATCTTAGAAAAATGAGGGAGGTAGAAGGTTTGGGAAAAGATTATTAACTGTTTTCTTATTTTATGTTTGGATTCTTTTCTTGTTACCTTAATCATAGAATACTTTTGGAATACAAAACAAACAAAAGACAAAACTAAGACCTAGAATTAGAAGTAATCACCAAAGAAAGAGGTTTAGAAAAGAAAAAAAGATAAAGATACATACCCAAGCCTCAAAGTATTCCAGAAATCTGCAGGTAGATTTTTTTAAAAGGGAAAAATAAAAATAAATTTCTGGAAATGGCTAGACAGGTTGTTTTGTAACTATAATCCCTCTGAAAACAACTAGAAAAGCTGAAAAGAATAAATAAAAAATGTTTGAAGGCACTGCAGAGCTACCAAGGCAGTGGGAAATTGCAGGACCAAAATCTGGGAGAAAACGAAAGTGAAGAGAGGTGAAACTGGCATTTTTGCTACTTTTCACTGTGAGGTGATTACTGATTCCTAAAGCAAAGGCTAAGAGACTGAAAATCTAAGCGTAGATGGAGCCAGTTATTGCATACTGTGGAGACACGAAAGTGGAGTGTCTCTGGTGAGCACCTTATGTTTATTATTATTATTATTATTATTAATACTATAAAAGGCTACACCCTAGAAGTAAGCATGGAAGTGAAATAAGTTTATCATCCCAAGGACTGAAGTTCAACTTCATCATCTCAATATGTACTCAGTATGTATATACTTGGATTAGGTCTATCTGCTTCACAGAGCAAATTATAGATAGATAGATACATGATAAATAGATAGATAAAGATAAATAGGTAGATAGAAGATAGAGATAGATATATATAGGTAGGTAGATATAAATATAAATAGATAAATAGATGATAGTCTTGTCATAAGGAGAATGACATCATACAGTACTTAAAATTGCCTTACAATATTCCACATAAAATGTCTATCACTCAATCAAAAATAATAAGGCATAAACAAACAAACAAACAAAAAAAAGATTTAACTAAGGACCAACCAAGAGAAATATAAATAGACACTAAGAAATCTATAAAATAGAAAAAAGAACCACTGGAGATCCTGATATTGGAGTTTTGCTTATTGGTAATGTCTCATTACCATGCTTATTAAATTGAAATATAATGTAGAGAGAATAGGAAGAAAACTGAAAACCACATAAAAGAGAATTGCATGGAAATTCTAGAACAGAAAAATACAATGACTGCAATTATTAACCCAATAGATACGTATTATGATTTGAATCCAGTGGTGATTGTCCTGCAAAACACATTTGACAATGTCTGGAGACATTTTTGGGTTGTAACAATTGAGAAGTGCTACTGGAATCTAGAGGAGAGGGATAATGCTAAGCGCATTGCAAAGTACAGAACAGACCCCTACAACAAAGAATTATCCAGTTTAAAATGTCAATAGTGCATGGTAGGAAAACCCTTAATAGAAGGTTAGACCTACCTAAGAAGAATTTGTCAGCTGAAAGATATGTAAAAGGAAAATATATAGATGAAAAGAGGCAAGGATGGAGGGATTATAGTGGGTCATGAGGAATCTTTTAAGGGTGATGAATATTTTCATGATCTTGCTTATGATAATGGTTGTACTGGTGTATACATACATCAAATTGCACATTTTAAAATTGTGCAGCTTACTGTATGTGAATTATATCTCAGTCAAGCTGTAAAAAAAAGTGAGTCACAGAGTGACAGAAGATATTTGCAAGACATACTCTTCACAAAAGTTTAGCAATCCAAATATATAAAACTCCTAAAACTGGTAAGAAAAGAGAGTTAACAATTAAAAACAGGAAAAGACATGAACAAAAATGTATCCAAATTTCCAATAAACATAAGAAAAGCTGATCATTCTCAGAAATAACCAGAGAAATTCAAATAAAAGCCACAACCAGATATTATACATCCACTCTCAAAAATACTGACAATACCAAATACTGTTGAGGATATGGCACTCCTAGAATCTTCATCCAATGCCAGTGGAAAAAAAAATTAAAAAAAACCAAAAAGCTAGAAGTATCTACTAAAACTGGATATAAAAATCCCATGATTCAGCAGTTCTTCTCTTAGGTATATGCTCATCATACATGTATATATATATGCAAAAAAAGTCCCTGAATAATAATTTAGATAGCAGGCATTATTCATAGTAACCTCAAACTAGAAACAACTCTAATATTTATAATGACAATACTGGAGAAGTAAATTATAGTATATTCATAACATGGAAAATGATACAATACATATAAACAAATTTTTACTTCATACACCCATATATAGTTCAAATACAATATATATTTACATAAGCTAATTAATATATATTCTATTTTCTATCTATATAAAATTAAAATACAAGCAAAACTAAATTGATGATGGTAAAAGTCAGGATGACAGTTACTTTAGGGAGGAGATTAGAAGTATTTATTGTGCAGGGACAGAGAGGATCTGGTAATATATTTCTTGAATGGTTGTGGTGATTACATGAGTTTGCCCATGTTTTAATAACTCATCAAGCTGTACATTTCTAAAATTTACATTTTCTAAGTACATATTATATTTTAAAGAACCAAATTTATAGAAGACAATTGAAAACATATAAATTCTCTGAGTCTACAGTATTTTGTAAATGATTCATTATTCAATACCCATTCACTAAGAATATGCCATAAGCCCAGGGTTATGATATGTACTGGGACAATTAGACAGGTAAGGGACCCCGAATAGCCAGAAACTTTATAAAGAAGAACAAAGTTGGAGAGTTGGAAGACTTACTCATCCCAATTTTAAGTCTTAATTAAAAAGCTATGAAAATTAAATCAGTATGGTACTGGCACAAGAACAGACATGTGGACCAATGGAATTGAAATAAGAGTTTAGAAATAAACCCTCACATCTATGGCCAATTAATTTTTGACAAGGGTGTCAAGTCCACTCAATGGGGAGAAAATAGACTCTTCAACAAATGGTACTGGGAAAATTGGATATCCACATGCAAAAGAATGAAAGTGAACCCCTCCCTTACACCATATACAAAAATTAGTTCAAAATGGATCAAAGACCAATATGAAAGAACTAAAACCATAAAAAACCCCTAGAATAAAACACAGGAGAATATATTAAGGGCCTTGTATTAGGCAGTGGTTTCTTAGACTTTATACCAAAAGCACAAGCAGCTAAAGAAAAAACAGAAAAATGGGATTTCATCAAAATTTTTTTAAAAACTGTTCACCAAAGGACAATATTAAGAAAGTGAAAAAACAGTCTACAGAACGGGAAAAAATAATTGTAAACCATGTATCAAAGAAGGGTTTAATGCCCAGAATATATAAAGGATATCTATAACTCAACAACAAAAAGATAACCTAATTTAAAAATGGGCCAAGAACTTTGAACAGACATTTCTCCAAGGAAGATACACAAAGGGCCAAAAAGCACAGGAAAGGATGCTCAAAATTCTTAGCCATTAGGGCAAATAAATCAAGACCACAATGAGATACCACTTCACACCCACAAGAATGTATACTATTTAAAAAATGGAAAATTATAAATGTGGGAGAGGATGTGAAGAAATGGAAATCTTTGTTCATTGTTGGATGAATGCAAAATGGTGCAGCCACTGTGGAATCAGTTTGACAGTTCCTCAGAATGTTAAGCATAGAATTGCCAGAGGACTCAATTATCCCACTTCTAGGTGTATACCCAAAAGAATTGAAAACAGGGACTCAAAGGGATATTTGCTTACTGATGTTCATAGTGACATTATTCACAATAGCCTAAAGCTGGAAGCAACCTAAGTGTCTATCAACAGGTGAATGGATACACAAAACGTGTTATATACATACAATGGAGTATTATTCAGCCATAAAAAAGAATGAAGTTCTGATATATCAGAACCTTAAAGACTACATGTTACGTGAAATAAGCCAGACACGAAAGGACAAATATTGTGTTATCTCACATGTATGAAACAATTAGAATATGCAAATTCATATAGACAGAAACTAGTACAATTTACCAGGGGCAGGGTGAGGGTGGGGGATGGGGAATTAATGCTTAATTTGTAAAGAGTTTCTGTTTGGGATGATAGAAAAGATTTGGTCATGGATGATAGTGATAATAGCACATTTTGAATGTAATCAACACCTCTGAATTGTGTATGTGAAAGTAATTAAATGATTAAATTTAAGCTCTGTACATGTTACCAGAATAAAAAGAATAATGATAAAAAAAACACCATAGAATGAGTAACACAATGAGTGAACCCTAAAGTAAACTATGGACTGTAGTTAATAATATAATATTAATAATATTGCTTCATCAATTTTAACAAAGGCACTACACTAATGTAAAATGTTAATAACAAGGAAAACTGTTCATGTGTGGGGATGTATATAGGAACTCTAATTTCTCCATGATTTTTCTCTAAGCCTACAACTGCTCCAATAGAAAGAAAGAAAGAAAGAAAGGAAAGAAAAGAAAGAAAGAAAGAAAGAAAGAAAGAAAGAAAGAAAGAAAGAAAGAAAGAAAGAAAGAAAGAAAGAAAGAAAGAAAGAAAGAAAGAAAGAGAGAAAGGGAGAAAGAAAGAGAAAGAAAGCGTGAGAGTGCGAGAGAGAGAGAGAGAGAGAGAGAGAAAGAGAAAGAAAGAAAGAAAGAAAGAAAGAAAAGAAAGAAAGAAAGAAAGAAAGAAAGAAAG
>JAQZBX010050782.1:7559-19662 GCA_029593785.1 Cabassous unicinctus | reverse complement strand
AAATTAAAAAAAAAAACAACCTATAAAATTGTACAGGGCAAAGTGTAAACTATAATGTAAGCTATAGTGTTTGGTTAGGACAATGCTTCAATATGTGTTCAACAATTGTAACAAATATATCACATTATTGATAAATGTTAATATGGAAAATTGTGGGAGGGGGTGGGGTGGGGTATATGGGAATCCCTATATTTTTGATATAACATTTATGTAATCTAAAGCTTATTTAAAAATTTTTAATTAAAAAAATAATAAGTCCCTCACCCTACAACATTATTGCAAAATTTCAGATAACCAAGATTAAAAGTAAAAACAGATTTGTTAAGAAGGTTATATGTAAATATTTGGAAATGAATAGAAATGGCTAAAGCATTTAAAAATGCAATAGTCTGGACAAAATATTAGCAAACTGAATCTGGTAATGAATAAAAACAACATATCTCCAAAAAAATCAATAAAAACAAAAGTAGACAAGAAAACAAAACAAAAAACAAAAAAGGATATATAAAAAATATATTAAAAAAAACAAAAAAATAAAAAGAATTTTAATGTTCTCTGAAAGAAAAATAGATCATCTGTGATGGATTAAACAGCAGAAAAATATGAGAAACATGAACAGCAACTCTGAAAAATACAAAATAGTATTACAATACTTCAAGTGAGATGAAGTGGCTGAAGGAATAGTATTTTCAACTCTGAATTCTGTTCCTGCCAAATTGCCAATAAATTGTGACAACAGATAAGAATGGTGAACTTTATCTCCCACACACCTTATCTTGCAAAGTTCACTGAAGACATTCTCTAACAAGACAAGGGAATATTGAGAGAGAAGATACAACTCAGGAAGCAGTGGAGCAAAGCCAGACAAACTCGCAGTAGAACTCTCAGTAAGGAATTCCCAGTAAGAAGGCTCCAACCCATGCCTAGGGAGGCCTCACTCCAGGTGGAAACAGGAAGAAGGACAGTGCCCAGCAGGGAGGCCTTCAGATGGAAAGCTCAAAATGCTGGAAGAAATTAAGTATGTGATAAAAGTAGATAATGTATGAGAAAAGAAAGGCAATGAGAAACTCCAGGAAAATTAAAAGTTGAAGAGAAAATAATACATACATAAAACCATAGAATAATAGGGAATTTAGGTGATAGGATTAATTGATAGTGCCAGTATCTTCCTGAGATGGTGGGAAGCTGCAAGATTTTGCTATATTTTAAGGAATTCAACACTACAATGGTAAATAGGTAAGAAACTACAGTAATTATTTGTCTACTATGTGATGAGGGTAGAGAAGAGGTGGTAAGGTGAGGTAAGGTGAGGTCAGGGGCCACTGGAGGGGGCAGCAGAGGGGCAGCATCTCTCCTTCTACACTGTCTTACTCTTTAGCCATGTGCATATTTCATTGTGCAAAATAAATTTAATCAGAAATAACTGTGGGAAGAAGCTCTGTTCCAGTGACACAAGTTCTGGATCTTATTGGACAACACTGGATGAAAGTGAACATCCTGACCCTTCCACTCTTCTACACCCTGAAATAAGAGGTGAGACAGTCATGGCATCTGTTGTAGAAGTAACTGTCCTGTCTAGAGCAGAGGCACCTGTGGAGCTGGGATTATCCATGGTGGCAAGGGGCACAGTTGTACTGGTGTCAGGATAGGGTATCATGAAGTCCAGCTCCTGTCCATGGACCTGCTGCCCACTCTGGAAATAAACTTCTGTGGATGATGCCAGTGTGAGGGACATCAGCCACTATCCTGAGGTGGCCAATGTGGGGTCCACCAGGTTTCCACTGGCAGGCAGAGGGCAGCAGCCAGACCCAGGAAAGATGGGGGACCAGGAGGCAGTGCAGAGGCCCAAACTCTCCACCAACATCTCAGTGTCTACAGAAATTTGTGGGACAAGAAAATACCACCCCATGGTGGGCAGAGGCTCCTGCAGGCTGACACCTGGGAAGAGATTCCAACTATGATTGGGAATCTAGGTTCCCATCTGGGCTCAGCCCTGATAGGCTGTGGGGCCCAAACATCAGGAGTCACACTGTGCTCCCCTGTCCTCCTGCAGCATGTGAGATGAGAGGACTAGAGGCTGGGCCTGAGGGCCTGGCCCCAGAGACACTTAATTTATATGGTTGCTGGAAACCTGAAACTCATTAGCACTTGTATTTACAATGACTGCAAATGGAGCACTGGTACAAGACTGAAAACTTAGAAGGATTAGCAATAGCTTCAAAGTGGAGTCCACAAAGAATGGTGCATTAAAGCAACACCAGGCAGCAAGTGAGGAATTAATATTCATCATACATTGACTGTCTTTCGGGCTGAGCTCCAAGCCTCTGGTTAACCCCAGATAATCTCTAAACAACTCCACATGACAGGTCCTATCACTAGACCCATTTTACATGTGGGAAAACAGAGGCACATAGAGGTTAGGTGAACCTGCCCAAGGTCACACAGCAAGGTGAACCCAGGAATGGAAGTGAACCAGCCAGGAAGCCATAAGAGATTCTGAGGTCAGAATATTTAAAGGAAAAGGAGGAACAGATGCACAACAGTGTCATGGGGAGCCGAGAAGCTTTGAGGGGGTCTCATCTCAAGGAAATTCTGAGGCCAGGACCACTTGGTGGTCTCCCAGGACTGTGGAAAGTCACTTCCCTTACTTCCCACTGAAAGCACAGCAGAATCAGGAGGGGAGATTAGAAGATCTAATGCCCTGTGTCCTTCCCCTGGCATAGCGAGGGCTTCCTAGCAGGTAAAAGCACCTGCTGGTTGGTAGAAGGTGTCAGCACTGCTTCAGTCCACTATTCTTTATTGCTCAGTCTCTCTTCAGTCTTAATCAACAATCCAAATCCAAAATTATGAATTCAGGGCACCTGCAAATCATACTTGATCAACCAGCCCCCTCCCTCTGGCCACATGGTGGCCTTTTCTCCTGCCCAACTCCTGGCTCTGGCTGCACGTTAACCTCTAAATACAGAGTGGCTGCCACAGCTATAACTGGCCAATTTGGCCACTGAGCAGCCTCTGAGCCCAATCTCATGAAAGGCTCGATGGCAGCACTCTCATTCACTGATGACAAATTGACTCAACAACACTTGATGGTGAACTCTCACCACTGAGAAAACCCTTGAACTTGAAAATGGCACACTCCCCTGCCTAACCAGACCCAGGATGAATGTGAAGTGTTTTGGAAGCCAGCAGCCCACCCACAAACCATGAGAGGCCTCAAACCTCAGGCTACTCATCTAACCATGCAGGCCTGGCCCCCCACTGGATGTCAACATGGGTTTCACCTGATGGCCCTGGCAGGGTTTGCTCCAGGCTCAGGAGGAAGGACCTTTGGCACCACTGGAAGTTGTCAAACCAGTTGCAGGCTTGCTTGACCATCAAGCTTGTCTCCAATGCCAGGTGCTCCTGTCCAGGACAACAAGACACTGAGTCAAACCAAGTCCACCCTCATCTCTAGGACAGACAAGGCAGGGTCCGGGAGTGCCTGAGGGCTGCCACCTGCTCATTCACCTCTTTGTTACCAAGCATTCTTCTGGACAAGGCACAGGCAGAGTCAGCAGTGAACAAGAGGTGCAGCCCCTGCTGTGTGGAGGTGACACCCATGGGAAGTGCATGAAGCAGCCCTGCTGCCCAGATGCCCACCTCCCAGATGGCACCTAGAGGCTTCCAAAGAGTTCCTGGGGACAAGGCTCATCCCTGCAGTACCACACACCCCATGAGGATGGAAGGTCAGGGAGGCTGTGGGTCTCCATCACTGAGTCCCCAGCCCTCACTCTTTCCATGGTTACAAACCCCTGCATGTGCTGGGGTCCTGCCAGGTCTGCTGAGAGCAACTCCAGCTTCACAGATCCAGCAACAGGCCCTGAGTATGGCCAAGCTTCAGGTGGGTGGTTTCGCTACAGAGCTGCAGATGCCATTTTAAAAATCCCAGTGTCCTGGGGCCAGCAGAGCCACTCTCCTGTCAATAGCAGAAACAGTCCCTAGTGGGGTCTTCCCCAGTGAGGCCAAGTCCCAGAGGTTCCAACCTGACCTGGTGAGTTTTCTCTCTGCTTTAGAAGGACCAGATCTCAGAGAAGAAGTGGGATGGAGTGGAGCAAGCAGGTGCCAAGGCCTGGGTGTTCCAGCAGGGGTCTTCTTACTCCTCCAGTGTGTGCTGCCTGCCCTCCTGCCCCACCTCATGTTCACTCCTGCCCCATGCACAGCAGCCTCTCACTGGCCCCTGGTGGGCAGGACCCCTATCTGCTGGGCTCACAGCTCCCTGTGCAGGCTTCTCTCCCTGGGTGATGCCTTGCTTGGTATCCATTCCCACTTTTTAAGTGCTCAGGGCCTGCACACAGGAGACACTAAAGAGATATGGGTTGAAGCCATATGACTGGCAAAATTTAGGTTCCATGTGGCAAAACAAAGCCTCTGTGTGTGCAGATTGTCCACCTGGGGCAGCATGCCCATTAGAGAACAAGCCCGTCCTGGGACCACCAGCTCACAGTAGTTGGGAAATTCTCAGGAGAGCTGGGGAAGCCCCTACAGGAAAGGCTCCTGGAGGAGCAGCCTGGGTGAGTGAGCAGCCTGTGGGGAGCATGAAAAAGGGAACATCCTGGGGGATAAGCAGCTTTGGGGAACATCCTGGGGCTCAGACCCTTGGAAGGGAGCTCCCCAGGGAAGGGACAGCCTAGTGGGGGGAAATAACCTGGGGGATGGGCATCCTGGGGGAGAAGCAGGCAAGGGAGACATCCTGGGGAAGATGTATCTCAGGGGCAGGAATGACATGGGGGAAGCTTCATGGGTGTAAGGAGTTTAGGGGTATCTTATGGGGAGAATCTTGAGGGGCAGGATTCTAATCTGGGAAACTGCATTGTGGGGTGCATCCTGGGGAGCATGCTAAGGGGAACATCCTTGGGGAGAAGGAGCATCATGGAGGGGGAGCAGTCTGGGTGGGAGCTTTCTATGGGACATCCTAGGGAGGAGCAGCCCAGGGAGGGCACTGCCTGGGGGAAGCAGCCCTAGCCTCCACTCACCCTTTGGACCTTGTTGGGGCTGGTGTCCACAATCAAGGTGAAATCCTGCAGCTTCTGGTGAACCACCGTGGAGAAATTCTGGCTCTTTAGGCCCTCTGGCCAGAGGGAGGAGGGTGGTGGGTGCCTGGACAAGGCCAGTGAGGGGGAACGTTATGGGAACAGAGACTTCCAAGTTTGCTCCCCTCTCTCCCTCACCTCTCTGTCCTGAGTCTGGTGAGAAGGAATGACCAGCTGCCTCCCATAGACTCAGAGGTGCACAGGTAGAGGTGCTGGCCACTTGCAGACCCCAGGTGAGGGCCATAGATCTAGGGCCACAACAGGGCTCCTGATGCCCCAAGGCCCATTCCTGAGCCTGGCTCCTTCATGGGGTCCCAAGGAGCCTGCCTGTCCCCATACATGAGCTTGGCATGCAGCTCTGACCTGTGGAAGAGGGAGAGCCTAGTGAGCTGTGTGGCCAAAGGATCAGCTGTCAATTATTCAGTCACTGCTCCTCTGGGAGTTCCCCTTAATACCCCAGGGTAGGAGTCCCTGAGGGCAAGGTCACTTCTCCTAGTGATCTCTGCAGTGGGACTTCCTGAGGCAAGACTAACCCTCGTCATGACCCCAGTGACCCTGGGACCCAGGCAGTGTTTTTGAGCAGTCAATAAACAATTGGATGAGTCCAGCCCACACAGCACAGAGGCACCCGGATGCTGCTCCCAGGCAGGACCTGAGGGGGGTGGGACCCAGGATGTGGGGGCCTGGGGTGGGCAGGACCTGCAGTAGTGCCATGTTCTGAGGGCCTTGCCTTTGCAGTCACAACCTTGACTGACAGAGCAGGTGACAAGCCTGGCTCAGTGACAGCACACAGTGGGTGCTGGAGAAACACTGGCTAAGGGGATGCCTGTGGTATCTTCTGACTGTTCCTGACCCATTGGGTTCTCCTGTTCCATGCCCCCAGCTCTGTGAGCTCAGCCCTTGGGTCATGGAGGAGCCTGTGGGGTTAGCACAACCTAAGCCCAGCACCAACCTCTTCCAGGGGGAACCCCGTGGGGTAAACTGAAACCATGCCCAGAGCCTACCTCTTCCTGAAGGAGCCACGTGGGGTAAGCACAAACCCACACATGCACACTTCTTCCTGCAGCAGAACCTCTGAACAGGGGTCAGTGTGACCTCACCCAGCCTCTTCCTGCTCAGCTCATAGTGGATGTCATTCCAGAGCTGCACCAGCTCCTGACTGCCTCCTGGTGGAGCCTGGCAGCCCTGCTGAGGAGAGCATGCTAAGCCCTGGCTGCCTTTGTCCTCCTGGAGTGCATGAGAACTGGAACCCAGGCTCCTGACCTCCAGGAAGGAACCATGACTGGGATGGAGGCAGGGGTTCTGGGGTGAATCCTACTTCAGCTGTCTGCAAAAGCCCCTGAGTACACAAGCGGTGAAGGCAGAAAATGGCCAGTCCACAATCCCTTCTACCCACTGGCATTGGCCCTGTGGGAGCTGGGTTACCTCACAGAGCCATGGAACATGCTCATGTCACCCCTGAGAGGGCAACTGTCCTTGGAACACTTCAACCTTCCCATGAGGTGAGCACAGCTCTGAACGCCATCCTGGCAGGGGGAGCACAAGGCAAGCAGAAGGCAACGGACAGGCTTCAGTCCACACAGCCTGGGAGAGGAGGAGCATGGCCTGCTGATGCTTGACCCATGTCTGCCCAGAAAGATCTTCCCCTCCCCAGCAAGACTGGCCTCAGGCTTTGATCTCTGGGCTAGGAGGGACAAGGGACACCTGCTGTGCCTGGCCAGGATGCATGGATCACCTTGACCTAACATGATCTGCTTCTGTTAAATCTGTTAACTGGACTTTCCAGATATGCAAGGACATACAGCATTGGCCTGCACTGGCCTTGAATGCCACAAGCACTTACTGGCCACGAATTCTTGAGGCAGTTGTGGTGAGGACAGATTTTCTTCTGGTGTCACTGAGAATTGTATGGCATTCTCTCCATGACACTAGAAAAGCCGTGATCCACTGAGCAGTGACTCCTCACAGCTGTGGGACCTTGGCCCAGGCCTCTGTGGTCATAGCTTCATCAAGTCCTCACCTGCCAGGAGCCATCAGGAACACTTCATGGAACCTCCCCACCTGCCCCAACTGGGCTGCACAGGCCAGAATTATCCCTGTTCTTGGAGTGGTGGCCCCATTGTACCTTCAGTCCTCAGCACAAGGAGCACCCCTCAGAGAGACCTCCCAGGACCACCCATTGATCTGGTGACCCTCTCCCCTGGGGTCTGCTATCCAATGACAATTCTGATCTGGCCTTCACTTGTCTGATGCCATCACTCACTTACTTTGGCAAATTCACAATGACTGATCCCTCCTATGGTCCAGGTTCATGGGGGGTGTCAGTGGATCCTGTGATGGGCAAAACCAAGGCACTTCTTCCTCATGGGCCTGCAGTGCAATAAGGGGAGGATAATGCCAAGATAAACTAATAAATGGGATTGTAATTATAACCAGGAAAGGAGTCATGGAGGTGGTAACAAGGATGAGCTACCTGGACAGGCCTAATTGCAACAGTCTCCCTGAGGAGTGACATTGACACGAAAATGTCATGGGTCAGAAGACACCAGCCACACACATGGGCCAGGTTCCAGCCCCCAGGATATGTAATAGCATGTGCAAAGGTCCTGAGGTAGGGAACATCATCAGGAGGTCTAGGACAGAAAGACAGCCAGCATAGCCATCAGGAGACCAGATGGGCAGCAAGCAGGGCCTGAGTGAGGGGACCAGGTGCCACTGAAGCAGGCATCTGTCATGGTCCCCTTTGCACCTGCAAAATTCCTGAGGCAGTCAAGTTAAGAACACATTCTAGGAGCAGGAGAAAGTGCGTTGAGGGGAGTTTTCACGTACACAGTGTGTTAGCTTTGTGGAGGGGGAGTTGAAATAGAAAGAACTGGGTGGAATTGAGGAGTTTTCTAAAGGTAAATTCAACTCAGTTTTGCATAGATTGTATTATGGGATGAAAGAGAGGGGAAAAGGCCTCACAGGCCTCATTTGAAACCTTTTGGGCCAGGTGTACTTTGGAATTCAGAATTTTAAGAATTTAGGAAGATTAAGAGTCCTATACCATATAAACTGTACCACCCCAGTGACATCTGGGCCAGCATCCTGTAATCAATAACACAAATCACCATATTAAGCAGGAAGATAAAGACCTCAATAACTTCATGCCAACATGGGTCACGTTTGCTGTCAAATGAGGTCAGGGGACTTGGGCACCCAGATGTGTTACCTGGACATGTGCTAGGCACTCCTGCCTGTGCTCAGGGTGGCTGCAGCTCCCTCTTGCCCTCCTGCCCTCAGCCCCAGGCCCACCTCAGGAGCCAGTGGGCAGTCTAAGGCTGCTCCTGCCAGGCCTGCACATGGGCACACACCAGATCCACATCCTCATTGTCCAGGAGGGGCAGGCAGAGCTGGCTTTCCCACACAGCCTCCACCGAGGACTCCACCTGGGCAAGGTCAACCTGCATGTTCTGGCACAGTCTTCCCACCAGGGCCACTAGGACCACAGTCAGTGGGCAGGCATCCCCACTCTACTACAGCAGCACCAGGAAGTTCTGAGTTGACTCACAGGTTGGGGGTACACTCTGCCAACACAGAGAACAGTGATGAAAGGACAGGTTGGTTACCATGCAATTCACAGGGCACCACTCATGCCCTCCCCATCCTCAGACCATCTCCACGAGGCACCTCAGAGTGATAGGATCCCATCAGAGAAAAGCCAGGAAAGGGGAGTCAGAAGCCCTTGAGAATTTCCTGCCAATCCCCCAAAGAACACAATCCAAGAGCTACTCTGGCCAAGTGTTAGATGAGTGTGCAGGGCTGATCCCCACAGTTCTTCTCCATCCCTGAACTTCTCCTCTGCCCCCTAGCCATGCTGGCCCAAGCACCTGAGAAACTTGTCATGGGCACCCTGTCTATATGGCCCCACCCAGACATTCTGTCCCCTGGCACTTAGCATCCTCCATACTGGTCCTACAATTGGCACTAGGGTTTCATGCTTGACTCCATCTCTGTGCTCTCAGCTTGATGGGGGCCACCACCTGCCTCACCAGGATTTCCCCAGCACCTGCCACCGGGATGTCCCATGCATTATGGAGTAGTCAGGAAGCACCCAGCCAGGGCTCACAGATGTTTCCATTGCAGCAAAGAACTGACTGAAGCACCAGGACTAGCAACACTGTCTTCTTTTGAGCATTTTGACTTTGGAGGAAGAAATGAAGTTTTACTCAAAAAATACTGAAAAACACAAGGAAGTAAAAGTTGCCCTGGTCTAACAAATGAACAAAAGGCACAAGGAAAGGAAAGCCCCTGCTTAGCAGTGCCACTTGCCAACCCTGGCTGGGTGATGTCCTGCATGTGTAATTTCGCTCACTTCCCTTCACGGGAGCATGGGAAGCAGCCCATAGAGTTTCCCACTTGGCAGGTGTGGATGTCCAGCTCTGATAGTCCAGAGTTTGATGGGCAGTTGACCCCAATAAGCTGGTCTCTATGCTCAGGAAACAAATCCATCTACACCCAGAGAACACACTACCACCTAGGGAGTCATGGGTTCTCCCAACCCAGACACTCTCCTCAGCTCCCTGGCACTATGCATTGGCTGGTGGGACTCGAGGGCTTTCTGCATTTTCCCTCAGTTTATACAAATCTCACAATGTGCACATACACCTGTTTTCACATCAAAAACAAAGACAGGGACTGACTGCCTCTGCCAGCCTGAGCCTGCCTGATATCACACCTGTGGCCTTGCCCATATACCAGTCCTGCCACATGTTCTGCAAAGGAGGCTAGAGTTTGCTCAATTGTGTCCCCCCATGGACACTTAGGTGCATCCTAGTGCCTGCCTTTCCAAACGGAATGCCTTTGTTTGCACTGAACTCTTTTTTCTATAAAATGGATTTCTAGGAGTGAAGTTAAAGTGGAGTGGGATATGGACATCAAAATTTTTCACTGATATGGCCAAGCTGCATTCCAAAGAGAAGCAAGAATCTACAAGTCCATAAAAGGCAGATGGTTGGGCCTGTCTGTCCCACCGGTCCGGTGGTCTGCTCTTTCTCATTCTCGCCATCCTGGCTGACCTGTTGGAGGTGCTCTTGGAATTCCCAGGCTGGTTCTTGCCAGGCCAGCTGCTGCTCCTCCATTCCTCTGCACATTGCCCCACCAGGGTGACTGCTTCAGTCTCTGGACCCAACCTCCCAGATTTTAGCGACCCACCTGTCCCCAGACCCTGACTGGGGACCTTCACTTGCAGCCCAGTGGGGACTATGCTGTTCTGCCCTCTCTGAGCTTCAGATAAGCAGTGGAAGACCTGTACCCTTCGTCAAAAGAACAGTGTTTCTGGGATCTTCCACTGGGGAAGGCCTCCTCTCACGAGTCCCTTTTCCTTCAGCACAATCCCTTCCCCCACCAGACTCTTGGAAGAGGCAGGAAATGGGGAGGGAAAGCTAGAGGCAAGATTCCAATGCAGGTGAGCATTCTGACCCAGAGACCGGAATTTAAGATCGAACCAGATTCATTTGTGGACCCTGGTTGGGTCTACAACCAGGCATTTAAGGGGAGAATGGAGTAGAGGAAACCTGCTGGGCATCTGTGCTGCAGGGGACCCGACCTGCCCAGTGCCCCGATATCTGTCAGGGCAGGCCTGCCACTCTGCATGGAAACGCCCACGCATGCCCTGCTACATCCTGCTGTGGTAGTCCCACTTCTCAGCGCTGCAGGGCTTCGCTCAAGTCCCGCGCATCTGGCCGTTTCCCCAGGCTCCCCGACTCGGTCTCACCTGAGGGTCCTGGGCTAGGCTGCACCCCGCCGCCATTTCCATCCACTCAGGCTGAGTACGTGCTGCAGGTGCCTCCACCCGCGCAGTCGGGAAGGACCCTGCCCCAAAGCTGTGCCACAACTCACAGCCAGCGCCGCAAGGGGTAGTGGGTGCTAGAATGTGGGCTGTCACCATGCTCCAATCCCACCCATGAGAATCGACCCCGCCCCTCGACCTGGGTCTGCCTTGCTTCCTGTGCATGGGATGGCGGGGGTGGGGAGGGGCGGGCCTTGGCAGTTTGTAAAGCCTGAGGAATTGCATTTCCCCAGGAAGGGGCTGGGCGTTTCCTACCAAAGCTTCTGGACCCCAGGGTGAATGGCCCTCTGAGGGCAATGGGCAGCCCAAGTTCCTCTGAGCTCCTGCACCCTCTGGCACTCTCTCTGTGCCCCTACCCTACACAATCCTGTGACCTGTCAGGATGGGGTCCTGCTGGTGGGAGGCATGTCCCCAGGGCCTTGAAAGAGAGCCCACCATTAGGAAATGGCCCCTGGGGAGTGGAAGCTGGTGGGCAGGTGGAGCCTGGTAGGCTGTGAGGAGGGGACATCAGAACTCCCACCCCTGCAGGGGACAGTGAAAGTGGGAGGTGGAGGAAGTGATGAACTTTGAACTCCCCCCACTCCCTTGATCCCAAGGTACTCTGCAGAGTCAAGATTGGTTCTGGTTACAGAAGGGGCTGGGATAGGAAATCCTTTTGTCCATAGCTCCATGGCACTCAAGGTGAGAGATGGAGGCTTTCCAGTGGCATTTAAACGGTGGGCCATGGCTACCTGGAAAGAAAGAGTTCTGGCTTCACTGCATAGTGTCTGCAAAAAATTAGGTAGGGAGGTAAATATTTTAGCATTAGTTTAAGTGAAAATCAGGGAACACCACGTATCTGGCAGCAGTTTGCTTAAAAAGCAGTTACTTTTTGCAAAAAAAAAAAAAAAGCAGTTACTTTTTTTGGTTGCTGTGCACTCAGTTAGTCCCAGGTAAGATGTTTCTGTTTACAAACATGTGTCTTACTTAACATTTTAAGATAGGCTGACTGTTCCCTATTTACTATCAATAAACAGGTCCAGTACATTTTAAAACACTTTCAAGACCTCTGCCAGTGGCAGCTCAGATTTTGAACCCAGGATTGTCAGACTTTAAAACCCACATTCCTAACCTCAGCACTGCAGGACAAATATACTTGCCCAGTATTTCTCAATCTTCTATTCTCTCCTGAATGCAGACTAGATCGGGGGGGGGGGGGGGGGGG
>JAQZBX010050781.1:0-19571 GCA_029593785.1 Cabassous unicinctus | reverse complement strand
GGCGAGTGCTGGGATGCATTCGTCTCTGCTTCGACTGGTCTACAGTGTTTGAGACCCCAAAGAACCACATCTGGTCTATCTTTGCACTCAATTTATAGCCATAGAAGTTCACCTACTTTTCTGCTATCTCACTTTCCTTTACCTCCCAAATTTGTGAGGCATGTTCCTGCTGGTGGATGATGAAGTGTGAATTTGCTTTGAGAGGTTTCCTCCCCTACCAGAACAGTGTACAGCTCTGCAGAGGTTACAACCCAGTCATCTCCGTTAAGTTTAGACCGGGCAGTTCAGTTCTTCCAGCCCGTCGTTGGTGGGAAGGCGTGTCTGCAGCAGTCCGTGTGTTAAGCGTGATGGGTGCATGCCTGTGGCGTAGGTCTGAGATGCAGGGTCACCCCAGCTGCACGCTGGCCTTCTGACTGTGCAGCTCTCGGTTATTACAGTGCTGGCTAACGGGCTTCCTTGCTCTCAGCCCCATGGGAGCAGATGGCTGCCTGTGGGTGGGTCCTTAAACTTCCCCTGGGTATTTTATACCTCTTGTTACTGTGCCTTGGCTGTTTAGCATCTCTCCAGTCTATTAAATCCTTTCATCTTCCTTCTCCAGTTCTTCTGGAACTTCAGACAGATTCAGCCGAATACTCAAGCACATCCTGACCCAGAGGAGGTGAGCTCACTTTCTGGAATCATGAAGAGAGTACTTTGGGGTCACAGCGCTTTGACGGACTTGGCTGAGAGAGCCTTCTCGAGGCCACTCCCGGGGAGCTTACCCTGTGCTGATAAGCTTGCATTCCATCCCCCAAAACACAGAAAAAGGAAAGAAAGAGTCCCGACTGCAGGCAGCTTGGAAATAAGGGACGGAGGGGATGGGGGGTCTGCTGCTGCTGACTCTGCTCTCCGTCTCTGCAGCTACTACCCGCTGTACCCGCCCCAGGAGGACATGGCCATCGACTATGAGAATTTCCTGGCCTACGCACAGCTGCCTTTCACCCCAGACATCTTCCTAGTCCCGTCAGAGCTGAGGTATTTTGTGAAGGTAGGTTTAAACTGTTTCCATTTTTCCAGAAGCCCCGGAACATCCCCTTCTGGATCACCCAACGCTCACCCTTCATGGGTCTGCTGCCAGGGTAGTGGCCTCTGCAGCCCAGCACTGGGGCTTTTTGGGAGGCGATAAGACTAGAACACAAATATGCCAGTAAAAGGCTTGCGCAAATGGTGTCGCCTGCCCCACTCCCTTGAGGACGGTGCCGGGTCAGCTCAGGCGACAGGGCAGCCCTCAAGGTTCTCACCCAGGGCCCTGTTGGGTGGCCTGGGAACACCGCACTACGTGCTTGCCCTCTCCCACCTGAATTCGGATGACCCCGGGGCAGGCTCAACCGTGAAGACTTTGAAGAAGCTGTGAGGTCCTTCTGATCCCCCTGTCGCCTGCTTCTGCCCTGAGGCCCTGGCTGCCTTGAGATTTGGGCCTCGCAGGGATTCCTCCCAGTCCTGGTCCTTCTTGCTGAGCCAGAGCCAGTTCAACCTCAGGGGCGTTTTTTTTCCCCATTGAAAAAAATAAACAGATCAGATTTGTCTCCCACTTTGGGAGCTGATCATCGTCCTGCCAAATCACCTCATTCTTTATTCTGTTTCAGGGACTCAAGTTGGCATATTTGACTTAAAATGTATTTGATTGCCTTTGTTTCCATTTTAGAAAACACTCTTTGGTGTACAACTGTTAGATGAGTCCTGTTTTCTCGTGTAGGGAAAGCAGTCCGCTGTTAATTTAGGGCCTCTCCAAACCCACAGTCTTCTCCTTTCTTTTCCGCAGGACATCCTTGGCTGTGTCTGTGTGAACCCCGGGCGCCTCACCAAAGGGCAGGTGGGAGGCACCTTTGGCCGTCTCTACATCAGGAGGCCGACTGTGCACGGGGAGGGCAGGCAGAGTCCGTGTGCAGCTGCCCAGGTGGTCAGGATCTGAGAGTTTTGTCCTTTCACGGCCCCCTTTGGGCCGGGCCCTCACAGATGTCTGAGGCCCAGGAGTAGTCCTCTGACGAGATCTGAGCAAGGGAGAGGGAGGCAGCAGCTGGTGAAGCAGTGCTGAGACGCCAGCTGTGAAGACCGGGCGCAGCTGGACTCGCGTGCTCAGTTGACTTTCTCCCTGGAAGAAAGCAGTAGTTTCTTAACGGATGCGTGGGCACAAAAGTGAACTGGCCGTCGACGCGCCACACTCAGGAAAGGCCAGATTTTCTACCTGAATCAAATACAGAAACAACTTTTGGAGAAATAAAACTAAATTCTAAGTGTAATCTTTCTTCCTTTCTTTATTTTTCCTGGTAGTGGACAAACCATGTTTCCTACTTGACCTGTGCCCCAAGAAGGCAGCACATTAGTCCTGCTGGGTTTCTGTCCAGCCCCACGTAACTCCCCGTTGCTCCTACGGCCGTCCCCCAGCCCTGATGGCGTCTCTGCTGAGGTGGTGTGCTGGGCCCTCGGGCCCTGGAGCGAGCTGCAGGGTGAGCAGCAGCTGCGGGCCTGGGACTCCCAGGACTGGGTCCCAGCCCGACCTCTCCGTCTGGAGGGGGCGGCCTCAAGGAGCTATTCTGAAACTCGATTCCCTGGTCATGTCCACGCCGCCAAGTTGCTCAGCAGCCTGGGGCTTGCCCATAGCTCAGAGCACTTGGACAAGGACAGGCCTCTCAGGGTCCCACCGTGTCCCCAGCCTGCACGTCCTAGCATCTTGGGTCTCTGCCCTAACCTGGCAGGCTGTCCTGTCACACACACACCAGAGCGAAGACCAGAAAACCCCAACTGTTGGCACAAGACATGGGCACAAGGGAGGGCCGGGTTCTGGATGCTTGTGCCTTGACTCAGAGATAAATAGGTAAGCCAGCAGAGGCCGGCCTTTGCCTCCCCCACCTCCCCTGATGTTGAAGTGGACTCAGACTGTCAGATCTGACCAGGGTCAGCTGACACTGGTCTCCACTGAAAACCATAAGGAGTTTTGTTTTGTTTTATTGACACTTCTTATCAAGGCAGAATTAGAAACAAGCCCCAACATGGACGGCAGATTTGCCTTCCAGACCTGTCAGCCTCCAGATGTAGCATTTCTAGAGCCCAAGCCCCTTCCACAGCCTGATGTTGCCCCAGTTCAAGAATCAGTTGTGTTTCTACCCGGCTGAGTACCAGCTAGAAACCAGCCGCTCCCCGCCTTGGAGAGCCCATGCCTGGAAGATTAGCAGATGTGAGCCACAGGTCCCAGCTCTTATCATGGGGCCCACACGTGGCTCTTTGGGGGAGCCACGGCACTTGGCAATTATCTTCATGTTGCTTCCAGAGAAGACGTGTGAGGAACTCTTAACGTCTTGGTCTCCCGGCAAGGCACGGAGCCCCTTTTCCCCTCGATTAGACTTGGGCAGATCCGGAGGCCGAGTGGGATGGGAGCCAGTGGCGGGAGGAAGATTCCTGGTCGGGGCTTGTGGTGCAGGCCTGGAGCGGGACGGGGTTGGAGCCTCAGGCTGACCAGGAGCTGCACTGCTGCTCGGGAGAATGGGAGCGAGAGCCCCGTTGCCTGGCTACTAGTTGTGTGACTTGGAAACGAACCCGGGAGGGCCAGAGCAGGCCTCTAACACTCCAACTAAAAGAAAGCAGGATGTGAGGCGAACCCCAGAGAGCAGGCGGCTCCGGCAGGCGCGCGCCTCTCTGCCACCAGACAGTTCCCTTTTGCTCCTGGCAGGAAACCAGTGCCAATTCCCTGCCGCTGGCTGCGCCTACACACCCTTCAGCTGTGACGCTCACTTCCTGGAACATCGGCCCTCTGCTTCTGCCTACACTGGGGCCACGTCCTTTGAACTGCAGCCCTTGGCAATGAAGGGTGGTGGGTGCTGAGGAGCTGGGCTGCACCTGGACTCCCAGGACCCACCGGCCTCAGGTGCTACCTCAGAGCCCCTTTTTGTAGAGTCCCCTTCCCGCCACCCCAGGTCCTTGAGACGTGAGCCAAGGGCAAGGTAGGTGGTGCTGAAGGAAACGGTCCCTGCACGCTCGCCCGGGGTCTGCCAGGCGCCCCTGCCGCCCGCCCCACCCCAGCTTCTTCCCCGCTCCCTGCGGCCCTCACTCCACCCCCAGCACGGCAAGGCCGTCCTAGCGCGGCTGCCCTTTAGGATCCAAGCTTCGTCCCTGGGAAGGTCGGGGGAGCTGCCGAGGGGAACAAAAGCCCCTCTTAGCTCCTGTGCGTGGGAACCCAAGGGACGCCAAGAATGGAGCTGGGCTTTGAGGGGCCCCCGGGGGTGGAGGGCCGCGGCAGGGCCGTGACGCCAAGCTCCATCCTGCTCGGCCTTCTGCAGCCACTTCGGCTCGGCGTTTCCTTTCCCTTGACCTTCCTCTAGGGTCACCCAGCCCGGCCCGGCCCTGCCTCTTCCCCTGAAGCTGGGACTGGCCATTTGGCCTGACTTTTTCATTCGTTTGGTACAAACTTCCTTTCCCCTGACCCTGGGCCCCGTGACCAAGCCACCTGAGAGCCAGGCCTGGTTTGGTTCACACCAGCCTCCCTCGCCCTCTGGACAGGGTTTGCAGCAGCCGGGCTTGAAGGGCCTTGACTGGCGGGAGCAGGGGTGGGGTGGGAGGAACTGGGGGTTGCGGGCTTCAGTGGTTTTTTGGTGAGTATTTTGAATGTTATTATTGAGATAGGATGCACATAACATAAACGTCACCACTTTAAAGGGCACAGTTCAGTGGCTTTTAGTACATTCACAATGCTGTGCAAACATCACGACTAATTCCAGAACATTTGCAATCATCCCAACAAAAACCCTTTTGCCCATTAGCAGTTGCTCCCCACTCCCCTCTCCCCCCAGCCCCTGGCTCTGTCTCTGTGGGTTTGCCTATTCTGGACATTTCATATTGACCAAAGCATCCAATATTGTCCTTTGGGCCTGGCTTCTTTCACTTAGCATAATGTTTTCAAGGTCCATCCACCTTGTAGCCTGTATCAGCACTTCCTTCCTTTTTATGGCTGAATAATAGTCCATTGTATGGATATACCACCTCGGTTTATCCATTCACCAGATGGCGGACATTTGAGTGGTTCCTGCTTTTTGGCTCTTGTGAACATTCGGGTACAAGTTTTTGTGTGAACATATGCTTCCAGTTTTCTTGGGTATACGCCTGGGAGTGGGGGTGGGGGGCTTTAGATTTATGGAGGAAGGGAGGGGCCAGGGAGGGAATGAGAGAGGGAGGGAGGGAAAGGAGTGATGGACCTGGAATATCGTGCTTTGGAGCCAGAGTGTGGAGGACTAGAAAGCCTTGCAAAGAGTCTGTAAACCCCAGGCACTCACGGAAGGCTTTGAACAGGGAAGGAACAAGATCCAACCTGCAGCCTAGGAAGTGGACTGGCTGTGCTGTGAAGGGCAAAGCGAGGCTGCGGGAGGCTGGGGACCGGAGAACTTTGGGGGCCATCAGAGGACAAAGGCACCCAGCCCCACTCCCCATTCCTATAGAAACCCCATTTTCCTGTGGGGTACCACCCTCGCCATAATACCCCTTCCCTGCCTAAGCAAACAGCACATTGCCTCTCCCTGCCCTCAGCCACTGGTCAGGGATGGCCATGACCTGAGACTGCAAACACAGGGACTCCAAGGCTTCTGCCGGAACTAGTAGAAACGACCCAGCCACGAGGATGGAACTGCTGCAGCCATCTTCACACCATGAGGGGGAAACTGTCTTGTGCTTGTGGCTAAACCAGAGGACGCAGGGCCAGGAGGTGGAGAGGGAGAAGCCAGCGTCATGCGGCGCTGTCTGTGCTCCAGCATCAAGCGAGTCTGAAGCCACCCTCCCACCTGAATTGAGCCACAAGTATCTGCCCACACACATACTTTTATCCTTTTTTTTTTTTTTTTTTAACACTTAAACCAGTCTGAATTGAGTTTTCTGTCACTTGCAACCAAAATGACAGGGGCCTGAAGCAGGACAGCATCCCTGGATGATGGCAGGGGACCCAGCTTGGGAAGGAAGGAAGGGACATCTCCAAACCCTGCTGTGTGCATTTCCACAGGTGAGGTCCTAGTAGCCCTCCCAAGAAGCCCTGCCCACAAGCTCCAGACGGCCAAGGTCCCTGTCTAAGGAGCAGGGGAGCTGGGACTGAAACTGCAGACTCTCCACCCGGCCGCACTGACAGACGTGGCCACCAGTGAGGAGGACAGTCTTCAAGGGCAAGGAGGGCGCCTGGGTCTGAGGGGATAACAGAAGCAGAACCCGGTGAGAGGCAGGGATAGGAGAGGCTCACCTGGGTGCCACCTGCGTGATCTAAGAATCTTTAAAAAATAATTAAAAGTACTACAAAAAAAAGATGCTATCTTGAAAATAAAAAATAAAAAGCTGCAGGACGGAGAGGTAGTGGGAGGCTGGTCAGGTAAGACGTGGGCTACAGAGAGAACTCTGGGCAACACTTCTGCTTGAAGGTCAAAGATATTCAGGAGCAGAATCAACAGGGTGATGGGTGGGACTGGCTGGCTTGGGGGTTGGGGGAGGAAGGGGAGGGAGAAGTGGGTGGCAGGGAGATGCTGGGGAGACCAGAGGTGGAGCTGACACCTCCTGGGTGTGTGGTCAGTTGGCAGCGCAGTTTGGGCTGCTCTGCTAGCCCTGCCCTAGGTTTGCTGAGCCTGCATGGCCTAGTGGGCCCTGCTCGTCTCGGTCTGTCCTAGAGTGCGGGGCCCCTGGGGCCCAGGAGCTGGCCTGCCCTCCGACTTCCCCACCCAGGCCCACCCTCCTGCTCGGCCCCTCCTGCCCCAGTGCCTGCCTGACAGCTGAGCCCTGCAGCTGCCTGGGCCTAGGGGCCCCCGGGAGGTCTCAGGGACAGCTGCCGCCTGGTGACCCCACAGGCCCTGACCCTTGCACCCGGCTCTCTCGCTCCCAGATCTTCCCAGGGTCTGGGAGGAGAGCTGGAGACCTCCGGGGCTGAGTCAGCAGGCCTCGCCCCGTTCCGGGCCTCCACGGAGCCGGAAAGGGAGAAGCAGGGCGGATGGTGGCAGCCGCTCATGGCTGCCCCAGAGGAAGCGGCTCCCCCACCAAGCAGGGACCGGACCGACCTTTCTGGCTTCTCTGGTGAGCAGGAGGAGCACTGGGCGGGGAGTCTTCGACCACCCCCGTCAGCACTGGGCACTGCTCGCTGGGGAAGTTCGGAGACCCCTTCCCTCCCACCCCAGCCTCATCCCCACAGAGGGGGCTGTGGAGGCCTCAGAACATCAGGGGCCCCAGGCTGACTCCCGGCAGGCGCTTCACAGGTCCTCTCCCCGGAAGACCACCAGCCCCTTCCAGTTTTTTGCCCCTTAGAACATTTCTGGTAACAGCGGCTGCCTCTGGGGGTGCGAAGGACTCGGGAATCATTTGTCTTGTCTACCCACATATCCTGCTTGAAATTGTTTCCCATGTGCACAGATTACTTTATAAGAAAGGGGAAAAACACGTTTATATATGCTTCTATAGAGCACTTTCCCGCCCTCGGCACCTCTTATCCACTACCCTCCCTGGGAGTGGGTCTCTCAGAGTGTCCCCGAGCACAGGGACTTGGTCAGGTCCACTGTTGTCTCCCCAGTCCCCTTGGAGTGCTTGGCACCTAGTAGGGCAACACTGTGGAATCACGACTCAGCGTTCTCTGGAGAGAGGGAGGCAGGAGCCCATCCGCTCAGAGGCTTGTGGGAGGATGCAGAGGTGAACGAAATAGACAAAACCCCTGCTGGCTTCCATTCCAGGGCAGAGACAGAACAACCATAAACAAGTGAATGCTCTAGAAAATCAGATGGAGGTAAATGCCGTGGACGGGAACCAAGCAGTCCAAGGAGAGAGGGAGTGCCGGGGGGCCGGGAAGGGCTGCTGCTTTGTGTGTCACTGAGGTTGCCAGCTCCTGGCTCTTTTACTTTCTAAATCCTTTCTCCTACACGTCCCCTTCGTGATGTCCCCTGCCGTCCTGCTGTCCTGTCCTCCTTTCATTCGCTCATTCCTCGGCAGCCACTGGGCGCCTACTGGGTGACACGCACTCTGGGGAGGCGATGGTGGTGACAAGGCCCCAGGACAGAGAGGACAAGCTGCGGAGTTTCTCAGAGGGTGTCACAGGGGGGACCTGGAATCACCTGGAGGTCGGGGAGCTGAGGTGGCCTGAGGCTAGAGAGGCCAGCGGGCTCCTGCTTAGGCTTTGTGGACCTGTCATGATCGGACTGGCACTTTTCATGGTGGAAGAGGGGTGGGGTGGGCACTGGGGTGACGTTCCCAGAATCCTCCATCTTGCTTGGCGGCCTCATCGTCCTCCCAGGCACCCAAGTCATAAACCTGGAGCTGGGCCTCATGGCCCGACCATCCCAAACCCCAGCCTTGCGCCCTCATTACCTGCTGCTCCGGCCTTTACTGGCTCGTCTCGCTGCCACAGCTCAAGGCCACACTTTGTCTCTCTCCTAAACCAACTGTCCCCAAAGTAGCCCCAGCCGCCGGTCTGCTCTCCCTCCAGCCCCCTCCTCTCCGAAGTTGCTGCAGTGGCTTTCCTGAGCACAATCTGCAGATTCACAGGAAAGGAACTATGCCTGGCTCTCAAGCTCAGGAAAAGATGACCAGCCTGACTTACCATACGAGAAGGGCAAACTGAAACTTCAATGCGGTCTTCCTTTCAGACTGACGGAAATCGAGAGGGCGGAAAACCAGGTGCTGGGGAGGCCGACGAGAAGCGGGCCTGCCGTGCGCGCAGGAGCTGGTACCTGGCACATCCGAGAAGGGCAAGCTGGCAAGAGCTGACGAAACGACAGCGGGGCACGCCCTCTGGCCCCAGAGCCACACCTAGGAATCTATCTCCCAGCTGTGCCCCCACATGCAGGAAGGACTGGGAACATCCTAAGCAGCCCTCAGCCGAGGCCTGCATGGCCACGACTACACCCTCTTGCCGGAATCCTATGCAGCTGCAAAAGCGCAAAAGCAAGGACAAACTCGAGGTCCTGACACGGAGTGGCCTCCAAAATATGTCAGTTGAGAAAATCAAGATGCAAAGCAGCCTGAATCGACCCATGCCGAGTTGCCCCCACTGTGTGGCCATGGAGCCAGTCTCCCCCCACCGTCCCCAGGGCCTGCAGTGCTTTGGCACTGTGCTTGTCTAAGTATTGCCATTTGTGAAAACAGACAAGAAGGGTTTTGCTTATACACGCAAAGAATATCTCTGTAAGTATTTATAAGAAACCGATAACACTGGTTGTCTAGGGGGAGGAGAACTGGGCATCTTGGGGACACGGGCGCAAGAGTGACTTTTTGCCTCTTGTCATTTTAAAATTTTTGAACCACACAAAAGCATTACCTCATCAAAAAAAAGTAATTTAAACAACAACAAAAAAATGCAATTCTGGTCACATCGCACCCTCCAGACAGAGCCTTGATTCATGGGCTGCCTCCTGCCTACAACTCTGTAATGGGCAAGATTCTCAGTGGTAAGTGATGGAAACCCAACCTCAAGGGGATTAAATAAAAACAGGGATTTGCTGGCTCATATAATGCATGTCTGCTTCAGGCATGGCTGGATCCAGGGGCACCAGCAGGGTCACCGAGAGTCCTTCTGGCTCTGATTTTTTCTGTGTTGGCTTTCTCCTCAGGCAGGCTCCTCCTCCAGGGTGCAGAGCTGATCAGCAGCCCTGCGCTGGGTCTTGGCATCTGTAAACATAACAGTGTTACCAGCTGGCTCTGGTTTCTGGGCTTCTAGGTTCTCAGCTTATGTAGATAAAAGAATTTAAGGACACACCACAGGGTAGGCAAGGAAGGAAAGAGTTTATTAAGAAACAAGAAAACGAGAAAGGTACAGGGTCTGAGGCACGGCCGCGGGCTACTGTAGGATGCTTTGTAGGTGCAGGGCCCCAGGTCAGGCCTTTTTAGGGTCTTTCCTTCTGCCCTTTGATAATGTTGGGGGCGGGGCCCCAGCTGCTTGCTGTTCTAATTGGTTGCTCCACCTGTCAGTTCTCAGGGGCCAACGGTGAGGCCTTTTGAAGGTATCCGGAGCTTTCCATCGGGTTTCAGATGCGATTCTCACGGCCGGGGCCTCGCGAGATCCCTGAGGTTTCCAGGCAGGATCTCACAGTGTGTGGCTTGTGGGCCACGTTGTCTGCTGGCCTCGGCCGCCTTCCCCCTTTCGCTGTACTAACGACAGTCCCAGCAAGTGCCCGGGCTGAGGCTCACTGGCACCATATGCCTATCCCTGAACCATCCCAGCAACTCCTACTGGCCAGGCCTGGGTCTCGGACTCACTTCCAGATCTGAGGGGGGGAGGTCAGACACACTGGAGACTCTGGAAAATGGAGGGGCTGTCAGCACAATAAGAGGGACGGATGCTGGGCAGGGAAAACAGGGACGTCCGCTGCCCTCTTGGACTTCCCTCGCCTCCTACGCCCTGGCATACTGGACATCCCTTGTTTCCCAGTCACACTACGAATCCACTCTCACTCCTCCTGGCCTTGGCCTTTGCCAGGCCTCTCCCTGCTCTCCCAAGCATGTCCTTCCCCTTCTCTGCCTGGCAAACTCCTACTGGTCCATTAATACCCTGCTCAAATATTGCCTCTTCCTGGAAGCCTTCCTAACCCTTCCTCTGGCTTCCCCACCCCCAGCAGAACAAATCCACATTCAATCCACAGCCCCTGAGCTTCCTCCAAGCTGGTCTGCGGTATACAGAGGTGAGTCAAGAGTCTCTGCCCTCAAGGACAAATTGTGCTGTTTTAGGATCTGTTGTCTGTCACCCTCCCTTGGGGTTCTGTGAGCCCCGAGGGCTGAGGCCCAGTCCTGGTCATCTGTGTCTTCTCTAGTCCAGCATAGCCTTAGGCACAGGGGAAATGCAGCTCTGGGTCTCAGAATGAGTCATGAATGACAAGGTGCCTTGAAGGGGTGGGAAATGGTGACTCTACAGTGTGACAGTGTGTACCCTAAGCTAAATGGCCGCCTGGGGCTTGGATGCTCCCAGAGGCCTCCGGGAGGAAGTGCCTGGGCCAGTCCCTGCTAGGACAGGGCTGTCACCACTCTGGAAACCCCCGAGGTCCAGACCCGGGGCCAAAATCCAGACCTAAAGGAAAGTCCCCCCAGCAAAGCGCTGCCACCCCAACGCCCAGGAAGGGCCCAGGGCAGAGGAGGTGGCTGGGGGTAACTCCAGGAGTGATTTCCCTCTGACTGCTCCGGTTCTCTAAGGAGCGTGAGGAGCAGGGCTGGCAGGCGCCCAGGGCAGGAAGGAAACCAGAAACAACCAAGGAAGAACCCACCTGCAGGGCCCTGAAGGGTGAGGCCAGGCTGGGGCCGGGAGGCTTCCGAGGGGCGGCTGGAGCACCTGCCCCACTCGCTGCTGCCCCGGAGCCCTCATCTCCTCTCAGCGCCTCCCCTGGCTGCCCCCCAAGACTATCACTGCCCTTCCCCGTGGCTCTTGGTCCCCAGACCTGCTCCAGGCCCTCATCAGCCCACCTGCTTCCCAGGGTGGGAGGGGCCCTTCCATCCTCCCCGCCAGCCTTGGGGGAAGGGGCTTCCAGCTCCAGCTCCCGGGCCGTGGGGGATGGGTAACTGGCAAGGCTGATTTCCAGGAAGAAGAGGCCGGGAGGGGAAGGAAGCGCTGAGTCAGAGGAAGGTGATTGCTGTGGGGGAAGGCGGAGGCCGGCGGGGCCGGAGAGGAGCAGCTGGGTTCGGGTCAGGTCCTGGGAGAGCTCCAGGCTGAGAAGGAAGCTGAGTGCCCCATTCCCCGTGTCTCTCCTTCGTCGCCTGCCCTGCCCCAAACCCTTCCCAAATGCCCTGCCGAGTCTGCGCCCTCAGCCGCCAGGGTGTCCAGGAGCCCCTTCCCGCAGACAGTCCAGGCCTGGCTGAGGCGTCAGCCCCCGGGCCTTGGGGGTGGGGGGGTATCCAGCCTGGGTGGTGGGTGCTGGGCCCGAGTGTCACGGGCAGAGGAAGCAGGCACCAACAGACACGCAGGACACGCTGGCCACTCCCGCAGCTGGGATCCCAGCCTCTCGCCCACCCCCACACCCTGCACACCGCTCGAGAAGTTGAAAAAAAAAAAAGTCAATTTTAGGGAGTTGTTGCTTATGGCTACAAGAGAGTGTCTTTTGGGGATGATGGCAGTTTTGGTGATGGATGGTGCTGATGGTAGCATAGCATTGTAGTGTAATTAACGCCATTGAAAAGGGAAATGTTATGTTGGCTATGTCACCACAATAAAAAAGACAGCCAACGTTAGTAAATGAAATCCTGTCTGATAAAGGCTCGGGAATCACAGGGCTCCCGCAGCCAGGCATGTGAGCAGAGACCCCGTCCATCCCACAGCCCCACGAGGAGCCAGCAGCAGGCCTGCATCCCCACCAGGCCTCCCCCGCGTCTGCGTGGCCTCCCCAGCCAAGCGGCATGACGTCACCTGCGAATGGGGGAAGTGCACGGCCCCCCCACCCCAGGGTTCAGTGAGAAGGCGCTGGTCAAGCGCAGACCCCACGGCCTGGCACAAATTCCTCCTTCTCTGCAGGGTTTTCTTATTTTTATTTTTTTAGAGCCCCATGCTCTGGATGATGGCAGGTGAGCTCAAAACAGTGCCCCGGGCAGACTCGGGTGGCTTCATCATTAGGGTCCTCCAGGTCAGGTGGCCGGGCCAGGCTGCTGTCCCCAAAGCCCCTTTGTAATGTTGCAATGAAATCCTGGGCTGCCTGCGGGCTGTGTATTCCTGTTAACAAAACACAAGTCCCTTGTCTTGTTTGGGTCTCAGGTGACCTGGTAAGGAAGGTGCTATTAACCCAATTTACAGGCAAGGAGGCTCGGAAAGGGCCTGTCCTTTGCCTGGGGCCACAGAGCTGTCAGCCTGGGGGGTACTCAGGGCTACAACCTGAAACCTTCCGACACAAGTCTCACCGGGCTAAAACCGAGGTGTCAGCATGGCTGCACCCCCTTCTGGAGGTCAGGGAGAAGCCATGTGCTGGCCCCTTCTGGAGCCTAGGGGCCGCATGCATTGCTTGGCCCATGGCCCCTTCTCCATCCTCAAAGCCAGCAGCACAGCATCTCGCTGGCCATTCTGCCACCATCCATTTACATCTCTCTCTCGGCCTCGCTTCTGCCTCCCTCTTCTATTTTTAAGACCCTTGTGATGTCATTGAGCCCACTTGGGTAATCCAGGATGATTTCCTTATTTTTAAGGTCAGCTGATTAGCAACCTGAATTCCCCTTTGCCATGTAATGGACCCTATCACTGGCTCCAGAGATTAAGATGTGGGTACCCTAGTGGGGGGGCATTTGTCAGCGTCCCGCAGTCCTCCTCTCCCCAGCCTCCCCTCCCTCCTGGCTTGGCTGACCCCCTCCCCCAGCTTCCTTCCTGCCCAGCTGGTTCAGGACGCCTTCCTGCTCCCCCTCCCCGCCTGTCACAGTCCTGGTCACCCTGTGCTGTCACAGCTGTTGGTCTGGAAAGTGAGCCCCGCCGCCCACATCACTGTCCAGCCCTTCCTTTGCCGCACTCTTGGCACTGACCCACCTGGAGGGTGTCACAAGTGGAGTTGGGGACTTGGGTGCCCTCCACGGCCCTTCACTGGACCCTAGGCCCCAATCCAGAGGGGGCTGAATCTCCAGCGACAAGGATAGTACCTAGCACCTAGTACTAGTACTAGGTGCTAGCTATTTGCTCAACAAATAGCTGTTGAGTCAATGAATGGGGCGAAGACAGAGCCTCCTCAGTCTGTCTCCCGCACCACGCACAGCCTGCCCGTCAGAGCAGGCTTTCAATAAACCTTCCGTGTAGTGAATGAATGAAAGAGCCACCCAAAGAACGAAGAGATGAATGAGTCTAGGTCTGGGACCCACCCCCGCCGCGGAAGGCCTCTAGCCCGACAGCAAATATTGGGGTGCCCGCGCACCCTCCGTCAGGTTCACTCTCCCTGCCCCCCGCTCTAGGGGGCGGGAAACTCCTCAGTGCTCTGGGAAGTCTGAGCTGTATTAGCGGAGGCGCCCTCGACGCCTCATTCCTGCCCTTGGTAATCGCTGAAGGCCCTTTTGCCCGTGCCTCCCCCGGGCCCGGCCCTCCCGGGAGGAAACGCGTCCAAGGTCTCGCGGCGGATCCCAGCCGCCGCGCCCCCAGGCCTTCTAGAACCGAGGGCTCTGGCTCAGACGGGCTTAGCCCGAGACTGCCGAGCCGGGCCGGGCCCCCGACGCCGCCCGGCCCCCAGCCCCTGCAGCCAGCGGGGACCCCGGGCGCGCGCGGCCGCCGCAGCCCCGGGAGGGCGCCTGTGCAGACGGGGAGCCCTGGGCGCGCCCGGAGCGGGGCGGTGCCGTGGGCGGGGCCCGGCGGGGGCGGCGCTGGCCCCGCGGGCCGGGGGCGGGGCCTCGAGGGGGAGTTCGCAGCCCGCGTCGGGTCCCGCCGCCCCGCGGTCCAGCTCCGCAGCCTCTGCCGCCCGCCGCCGCCTGCGCGCCTCTCGGTGAGTCCGGGCCGCGCCCCGAGGGGCCCCCGCGAGGCCCATCCCCGCCGCGCCGCGCCCGGTTGGTGCCCCGGTCCCCGTCTCACCTCCGCCTAAGTCCCTTCGCGGGCGCCTCCGGCGCTGCGGGCTTTCCCGCCAGCGCCCGCACGGCCCGCCGGCTCCGCGCCCCCCAGGCCCGACTCCCCGGCCCCGGCCCCCCGCGGCTGGGGCCCAGGGGCGCCCTCCCGCCGCCCAGCGTCCCTGCCCGGGTGGGGGCCGTATTTTTAGCCGTCGGCTGAGCTGTCTCCCCATCTTCAGCCGCGGCCGTCGGGTGCCCTGAATCGGATCCAGCCTGGGCAGGGCTGCGCCCGGGGAGGGGGCGGGGAGGGGTGGGCGCCGGAACCCGAGCCGGGGCGGAGGAGCGGGACCCGAGGGAGGCCCGGGGGCCCGCAAGCCCGAGCGCTGGCTCCGCGCCGAGCGGACACTCGGACCTCGCCCAGGCGGGAAAGCACGGGAAGGCGCCTGCCAGAGCTGGAGAGGGGCAGGGACCCCCAGCCGCCTCCTGGACCCCCCGATTATCTGATTGCGAGACCAGATCCCGCCCCGCTAAGAGAGCAAGTTGCCGCAGACAATCCCCATCTGGTGCTCGAACGCGCAGCGTCTCGGGGGCGCCTGCTGGAGTCCGAGGCGCGCTGGGGACCCCCGTGCGCACTCGGGCTCCTCCGGGACGCGCGGCGATAGCGGGAGCGTGCGCCACCTAGCGACCCCCGAGCCACGCGCCGCTCAGCCCCGCGGCCCGCCAGGGGTCTCCGCGCTGGCGACGTCGGGGCGGGCGGGACGAGGCAGGATGCCTGGCGTCAGGGGCACTGCCCCGGGGGAACCACAGTGTTTGAGGAAGAGCCTACGGGTTTTTGCTGAATGAAAGGCAGAGCTGATCGTGACTCGCTGACCCCTTCCCTTCCACCCTGGCGCTCACTTTCAACATGGCGGTGGGGGTCCCCAACAGCGCTCCGGAGGTGGCTTGACTGTCAGCCCCATTTATAGATGGGGAAGGTGAGGCCAAGACCGGAGAGGTGTCTTGCCCAAGATCACAGAATGCGACCCAGGTGGGGCTGGATTCAAGGTCTGTCGCCTGACTTTAAGCTCAGAGGGCTGCGCCAACACTCCTGGGAGGTGTTGGCCTACTACTCCTCCAGGCGGGAGGGGCTCTGCCTCCAGGAAATCATTTTCCCTGAGGAAGACCCGGGGCTCCTGTCCAGGGCAAGCCGGGAGAGGTGCCATGGCTGCGAGCTGCTCCTTCCTCCGCGGGTCCCCAAACTTGTCCTGATGGAGCACAGTCTCCAATCTGTAGACACTTGTCGGCGAGGGGACAAGGGTTAGGATTTAGATGGAGGTTGGAGCCACTGGGACCAGGCTGGGAACCAGTGCCCACTCTTCCACTTATTAATTGGGTGACCTCGGCCAAGTTACCCAATGTCCCTGGGGTTCCGCTTTTGCCCGGCTGCTGCTGTGAGCCTTAGAATGGGAAACCGCCTGTGTGGGGTTTTGTGGTTGCCAAATCTGAATACTTGGGGCTTGATGGTTACACCACCCAGCTTTTCCCTGGGGCTTGACGCGGGCCTCACCGCACCCTCCCCCCAGCCTCCATTCTCCCAGCATCTGGAATTGGGCGGGTACATCTGGCTCAAAGTGAGACAGCTGTCAGGGACGCCCGATTTGCTGTGGAAACGCTCAGCCTATCCCGGCGCCCCTGCATGATGGGTTGGGGGGTGGGCCTGGCCCAGGCTCCTGGACAAATCCCACCAGTCAGCCCCACTCTCCAAGCGTGAAAAGGCAGAAAGTGCCACCCCAGGACTTGTCGCATGACAAGGGGACAGGCTTGATGATTGTCAGCATGCCCTAGGGCTGGCAGGGTGGGCACAGGTCTTGCGAGATGAATGAATGATGGGATTCCAAGGCCTCGGCTCACCCCCTGCCCCAGCTCCTTCCAAGCTCAGCTGGAATTCTGCCCCAGGAGTCATTCCTTTGTTTCCAGTTAAGCTGCAGGTGCTCTGGGAGGGGCAAGATGACCGGCCTGGCCTCTGTGGCTCAGCGGGACTGGCCTCGTGTCCGGTCCTGGGGTGGGGTTTCCTGAAGAGGGCCTGGCTGGAGGGGCAGGGCAAGGGGCCTCTGCTCCTCCTGCCTCCTCCTTCCTGCTCCTCTCTCCTCGGTGCGTGGACCCCCTTCCCTTGGGTACCTTCTTCTCACCCTTGCCCAGGGTAAAGAATCGGGACAGACGCCTTCCTGCCGGCCGTGCAGGCCTCTCCTGGGCCAGTTCCCACCCGCTCAGCCCTGTGGGGACTGGGGCAGTGGGCGGGGTGGGCTCACCTAGCTGGAATCCTGGCCCGGCTCTTACCCACTGGGTGGTGTCAGTTCAGACAAGTTTCTTTCCTGGCCTTTTTTTTTTTTCAGGCCAGTAAAAAGAATTTATTGGGAAATTAGGGAAAAGAACAGAGCTTGCTGAGAAATGAGAGAGGATGGAAATACGCACCAAGATTTGGTGTGGGCTCTTCTGGGCAGAGAGAGCCTCTTTCTTGGCCTTTTTTGGTTTTTGATGTGCTCTGATTCTCCATCTGGGCTCACGTGTATGGGGCCATCCCACACCCCGGAACTGCAGGAAGTCTTTGACCTGTTTGCTTTTTTCTGTCAATCCAGCATTACTCCCCTCCGTGTTGTATTTATTTTTTTCACGTTGAAAGTAGCTTTATTTTTTCCCTATTACATACATAATAGCTGCACATAAACAATGTGAACTTGTAAAAGTCACCACTTTGAGACAACCACTTGTCAACAGCTGGGTGACTGTGCTTTCACATTTGTATGTATCATGCTCATTTTATAGTAATGGGACCAAATATTACAGGTGGTTTTTATCCAGGTCCCAAAACCCATCCCGGCCCCCACCCAGTCCAGGTAGCCCAGGTGACCACCCGGGGCTGACCGTCCATCCTCTGCAGGCACCTGTGTGTAGGTAGATACACATGCATACACGGTTGATGAATGCTTTAAATAAATTGGATCATCTCGATGGTTTGGAACTTGGCCTCTCTCCAGCTATAATATCTTTTGGGAATTCTTCCAAAATTTATCACTCTATTTAAAAAAAAAACACAAAAAAACAAGCAACTTGTTGAGGTGAAAGTCATATAACCTAAAATTCACCATTTTAGAGTGAACAATTCAGGGTTACCTTGTACATTCACAATGTGTACAACCAACACTTCTGTCTAGTTCCCAAACATTTCCATCCCTCCAGAGTCAAACCTCTTTCCCTCCTCCCCCAAGCCCCCATCAGCTACCAGTCTGTGTTGTCTGTATGGGTTTATTCTTTCTAGGTATTTCATAGAAATGGAGTCATAGAATACGTGACCTTTTATGTCTGGCTTCTTTACTTCGCATCGTGTTTCCAGGGTCCCTGCCCGTGGTAGCAGGTCCTGGGGTGGGGTTTCCTTTCTATGGTATGCATGTACCACCTTGTGCGGATCCGGTCCTTTGGGCCGCTCCCGCCTTTTAGCTGTTGTGAATATATCCGAGTCCCTGCTTTCGGTTCCTTGGGGCATATACCTTGGAGGAGGATCGCAGAGCCATGTGGTAATTCTGTGCTAACGTTTTGAGGACCCACCACACTGCTTTCCACATGGCTGCACCATTGTGCACCCCCACCTTATGGCCCTAAAGCCTAAATGGGGCTAAAAGCGGAGGGTGATGGTGGGGGGTGTGAGGAAATGAGATGGGTCTGCAAAGGGCCAGGCCCAGAGCAGCTCTACTCCCCACTCCGTCACCTTGGGTGCTGGGACAGGGAGGAGGGAGAGAAATGGGATTAGACTCTGCCCACCAGGAACTCATGACCCGGAGGAGAAAAGGGAAATCTGAGAAACTGAGCCTCACTTCCACGTGGGCTGTGACTGGGCCAATCAGGAGGTGCCAGCACTCAGCTCAGTCTGTCCACCACCTGCTGTGGGTCTAGCCTGCACCAGGCTTGGCGGGAGCAGGGTTACGAGATCACCATCCTCTGTCAAGGGAACTGAGAGAGTCTATGACACTCCCCCCCCCACCCCCAATTTGGCACTTGCCATGTCATGGGGCCCAGTGGATGTGCTTGGAAGTCAGGGTGGGGGGGCGGTAGTGAGGAGCAGAGCCCTGGACAAGGGTAGGACACCTGAGCCCAGGGCTTTGTGTGTGACTTTGGGCCTGGCGCGCAGGTTCCCTGGCCTCAGTTTCCCCATGTCAGGGGAGGAGGTTGGTGCTGGTGGTCCAGGCTCTGGTGCAGTGAGTGTGAGTAAGGACACATGCTTCCGCCAGCAAGGCTCCCCCACGGGATGGCGGCCCCCCTTGGACTGACACAGGGGGCCCAGAAATGAGATGGAGGCTTCTGACTTGTGTTCCTCAGTCCCTGATTTTGACCCTTTGTGTTTCAGAGCACAGCAGCTGCTCAGCCCCTGCCTGGAGAAACTGGAAAGAACCTTGCTGCTACCAGAGCCCCACCTTTCTGCCTTTGAAGGAAAGTCACCTTTATCCCACTCCTCTGACTTCCTTCTTGATCTCTGATCTTTTCTTTTTCTAAGTCACACCCTGCACACTAATCATTAGCCCTTTGGCAAGTTCCGGAGCCTGACCATCCCCCCTGTGGCTGGTGCTGCTCGTGAGGGGGTGAGGGGACGCAGCTGGGAGCTGAGGTCACCATGTCCACCAAGGTGCCCATCTACCTGAAGCGTGGCAGCCACAAGGGCAAGAAGGAGAAGCTGCGGGACCTGCTGTCCTCCGACATGATCAGCCCGCCGCTGGGCGACTTCCGCCACACCATTCACATTGGCAGCGGCGGTGGCGGCGACATGTTCGGCGACATCTCCTTCCTGCAGGGCAAGTTCCACCTGCTGCCGGGGACAGCGAAACAGGGGCCCGAGGAGGACGGCGCCTTCGAGCTCCCCTTTGAGTTCACGCGCACGGCCACAGTGTGTGGCCGGGAGCTCCCTGACGGGCCGTCCCCTCTGCTCAAGAACGCCATCTCCCTCCCGGTCATCGGGGGGCCCCAGGCCCTCACCCTGCCCACTGCCCAGGCCCCACCCAAGCCCCCTCGCCTGCACCTGGAGACCCCTCAGCCCTCCCCACAGCCCTCCCCGCAGGAGGCAGGGAGTGTGGACATCTGGAGGACTC
>JAQZBX010050780.1:0-19565 GCA_029593785.1 Cabassous unicinctus | reverse complement strand
AATGAAGTATGAAAACAAGCTTCAACTGGTTGGCAGGACCTGCACAGAAGAAGTCCCTTGCTGTCATGTCAACCTGCTTAATAAACATAGTAAAATTCCTACCCAGGGGTGGAGTTTTCTGCCCAATTTTTGGTCATGCAAAGTATGTGCAAGTGTGATTTCCTGAACATACTAATCATAGAAATATATAACTAGCTATGTATGGTCATCCATATGCATAAAAGCTAATGCATAATCAAGCAAATGCTAAGTAGTAACTTAGGTATTAAAGCCAGAGTGAAACTTCAGCACAGGGAGTCACATCTGAGTAGCTTTAGAACAACTTTGAATCCTGTCTGCAGTCATCACAAATGTAAGTTCTGTCCAACTCTCATGTTAAGGCTTTTCCCTCTGGTTATCCTCAAAAGCCCAGCTTTGGGGCCTAACAATATTCTTTATGGTTTTACTTTGATAAAGCAAAATTTTAAAGTTGTTATGTTTGAATATTATGTTCTTTTAAAAGTAACACAGGGAAGAAGATGTGGATCAAGCGTTTGGACTTCAATCTACCATATGGGAGGATATGGTAAAGGCCATGCCAGTTCTGTGCCTTGAGCCAGGCCCAAGCAGGGAGCAATGCAGCAAGAGGATGATGCAACAGAAAGAGACGTAAGAGAGAGTCAAGTTGAGACGTGACAGAATCCAGGATCTGAGGTGGCACATGTGAGGGGTACCTCTCCCTACATTGGAGTTCCCCAGGCTGGAATCCCAGTGAAGCCTAGAGGAGAAAAATGAGAAGAAAAGACAGAAAAAGAAACAGACACAGAAGATCACACAAAGAATGGACACAGACAGCAAAAACAGCAGGGGGAAGGGAGGGGGAAAGGGCAATAAAATGTAGTGACACAACTTTTTTTCTTAATAAAGTACAAGAAGTTGTTTTGATAAAAAACAGGCTTTTAAATTTTTTACACTGATTATTCTGGAGAAAAGCACTTTAGAACCTTTTATAAAAATTGACTAATTATTTAAGAAACATTGGCACTCAATAGAGCGAGAAGCAAATTTTAGCTTTTTTCTTTATTTTTAAAGAATTTTTAGATTACAGAAAAGTTATATTACATTGAAAATATAGGGGATTCCCATATGCCCCATACACTCCGTCTGTCACATTTCTCTATTTATAACATCTTTAGTGGGGTACATTTGTTAAAATTGATGAAAAAATATTTAAGTATTGCTATTAACCATGGTCTATAGTTTACATTATGATTTACAGTTTGTACTGTACAATTTTAAAGGTTTTGACAAAATGTATAATGACCTGTATCTATCATTGCAATATCATGCAGAACAATTCCAGTGTTCCCAAAATTCCCCATGTTACACCTTTACTTCCTCTTCCTCCCCTCAGAATCTCTGGGGGTTCAATATTACATTATTATATCAATATTACAACTTTTCCATTACTACAATAATAAGTCTACTTTGATCCATAGTTGCATTATCCCCTTATGTTTGTTCATTCCTCAATCTTGAAGATTTTGGAATAGTGATGCCCACTCTGTTTCAGATTGAGAAGGAGCTTAGATCCCATGGGAAGTTGGATGGAACTGTGTTGCTTGAAGTTGTAAATACTCTCTGTTCTTTTCAGATGGGTATTATCCATCATCACCATTTTGTTTGTTGACTTGGGTGAGTCTGATGAACTGAAGAGTATGTGTTGGCTGCAACTCTGGTGAGATTCAGGGTTCAACTGGGATATGAACAGCCAGAAGATGTAAGTTTCTGGGACATATATTTAATCACTATAGTGCTAATTATAGGTTCAAATAAAAGGGGCAGAAGAACCATATATAAGGAAATTACAAATGAGTCTAACTCTATTGTGTGGGGAGATAGTTTAATTCCAAGTTAAGGCCCTCCAATAGGGTGATGATTTCCTGGGTTGTCTGCCCTGCCTATTGTATCCAGATGTCTCTAGAGCCCTTGGGAGCACCCTTGCATCATTTACTGTGGCAGTCAGTGAGATCCTGGTGAGTCATGCATAAGCATAACCTCTGGAATGACTTCCTGACTCACTTTGAAATCTATTAGCCATAAAACTCGTTTGTATTTAATATTTGCCCCTTTTGTTCAAGGTTTTTTCCAAGTGCATTGTTAGTTGTCGCTTGTTAATAATCCATCTTTGTGGTGCCAGGTAGGTCTATCATTGGAAGCCATGTCCCACACTGTGGGGAAAGCAGTGATTTCATATGTTGTTTGGTTTAGTGAGAGGCCATAATTGAGTATCAAGTTGGTTTTCAGGAGGTAAATCTTAGGCAATATTTATTACTAGGTGTATTAAAGGAGTGCTGATGCAAAGTAACATAAATCTTTGGCTTTTATAAAGGGTATTTATTGGGAGTAAAAGCTTAGAGTTACAAGGCCATAAAATGTCCGACTCAAGGTTGATTTCTCACCAAAGTCAGTTGCCATGTGGTGAAACAAGATGCTTGCTGCCCTCTGCCTGGTCCCTCCTTCCCCTGTGGGCTTCCAGTTCTCGCTCTCCTGGCATAGGGTTCATTTCCTTCCAGGCCTTCAGTACCAGTCTGAGCTGCTCTGGTCTCTTCCCAAGATTACCTGCAAACTATCAGGTTAATGGCTCATCTCTCCTCAGTGCCTCAACATCAAAAATGACAAAGCTCTCTCTCTTACCATATGTCTCCTTGAGTGTCTGTTTATATCATACCCAGCAGGGAGTGGGGATTCAACCTGAGTCATACCTTACTGATGTAGTCAAATAAAAAAAAGCCCTCAAAGTGATTTTAACAGGTGATGTAATCAAAGTCCCCTCAACTGAATTTAACATAATAAAAGGGTGTCATAACTAGAGGAACAGATACATTTACACATATGATCTTTTGGGGATTCTGAAATAATCTCAACCTGCCACACTAGATTAAGATTCAATTTTACACGTATAAGCTTCAGTAGTACAAGCATTGATATCAAGGGACTGGTGTATTGGTGTGTCCTCTTTTGCTAGGCACTGCCCATGTACTGTAGAGATTCTTGCCACTCTATTAGAGAATGTAGCAGTACTCCACAAGATGGGAACTTAATATTTTTTTGTTACTATCTGGGTCTCTGCCTACTGAGATAACATCCTATGACCACATGAACACATTTATATTCCATAGAGACATGCCCCAGATGCATCCTTCCCCCCGCATCCCTCAACAAAGATACCTTACACCAGTGATCCTCCCTTCAATAGTTGTAACTTTTCTGTAACCAAAATCTCCTTAAAAATGAAGCCAAAAATATTTCTTGCATTGTGGCTTTCATCCCATAAGATATATTATCCTTTATGTATGTTTACAATTTCTTCTGTATCTTCTTACTTTTTCTCACTTTATTTTCAAAGAAGCTTTAGTTTACAGAAAAGTCACATTGAAAATACAGGTGATTCTAATATATTCTTTCCCCCTTCACATTTTCCCCTATTAATAACATTTTACATGAGTATGTACATGTGTTCCAATTGATGAACAAATATTGAAACATTGCTGCTAAACATGGTCAATAGTTTATGTTATGGTTTGCAGTTTGCACTGTATAATTTTATAGGTTTTGACAAAAAGTATAATGGCCTGTGTTCATCATTGCAATATCATGCAAAACAATTTGAGTTCCATAAAAATGTCCAATATTATAACTTTTCTTCTTTCTCCCTCCCCTTGGATCCTATGGTAACCACTAAGTTTCATGTTTTCAAGAATAACATCCATAATTATAAGCATTAATATTGAGGGGTTGGCAAACTGGTTTGCCTTCTTCTATTAGACATTGCCTATGTACACAAGAGATTCTTGCCCCTCTATTTTGAGAATGCATCAGGACTCTCCAGGATGGGAGGTTAACAGTTTGTTGTTTATTGTGTGGGTCTCCACCCACTGAGATAACACCCCATAACCACATGAGCACATTCATAGTCCATCAAATTATGCCCCAGTTGTACCCTTTCCCACCTATCTCCCAATCACTTACACCCTGCACCAGAGACACTCTCCCACCATATTTACCAGAGAACATTCCCACACTTGCAGTTTCAACCATAAACCTACAAATACCCGGAGTTCACCTGTTCATTTCTCCAACCGCACCACCCCCAGTTCCATGAATAGTCCAATCCAACCCCCAAACCTGCTAACCATCATATTCCAGCACTCTCAACGCCACTCACAAACTTATTCTTGGAGATGACTGAATTCTGGTCTTCCAGGCAAATCACTTCCATGGATTCCCTCTCCCTTTGAGCTAGCTGTGTGCTGGCTTGTGTACCTTATCTCCCAAGCTTCCTTTCCCCCAGCCCACTGGGTTCCCCCTCTCTAGCTGCCCTTTCCAAGTGTCCCCACAGTCCTGCAGCTTCCCTTCTGCAATTTCTTGAGGAGACAAGCCTCCCATTCACTACTCTGCATCTTCAATATCCAAATTTTAGTTTTGCATTGTTATGATTTTTGATAAAGCTTTAAAAATTTTGTAGGTAGTCCTATTAAATCATCCAAATTTGACCAAAAAATATTCCTTTTCTGCATCCTTCTGTACTCTTTATACTTACAAAGGTTTCTTCCCTCATTTTCTTCATTTTAATAACTATTTATTTATTATAGTACAAATTACATTCTTTTCCCTTAATAAAAAATAATTCTATATATTTTACATACTTAGGTTACCAAAATGATTTTGGAAATTATCTCTAAACATTTTGCTCACAATTGCCATAAAAATCCAACATGTCAGGACAATGACAATTAAGTTAAATGCCAATGTAATTTTCTTTTTTTTCATTTTAAATGCTTAGTAGATGCCACATTAACATATTTGATCAGTAAATCTGTCTAAATTTAGGGAGGATACACATAAAACAAAACTGTCAGGAATGTTGCTTTTTTCAGTTTACTTTCAGTATTTCTTTACATATACCATGTCTCATTGTCCCCTGAGTTCAGAAGGAAGGTTGTCAAGGGCCCCCTCCCCTCCCACACACAGTGAGCACTTGGCAGGGATTCCTTGGGGGAAGGTTCCAGATGAAAAATTGCTGGAGGAGGGGCCTCAACCTCCCACCAACCCTTCTTAGGCAGTCCCTTTTTGGGCTTCTGCCATGCTTTCAGCTCTCTGAGCCCTGGACTGGAAACACTGACTTGGGTCATTTCCATTTCCACCTGGTGGTGTGATTCTGGACAGCTGATCCCAACTGAACCCCATTAATTCAGAAACACATTGTGGCCATCTGCTGCCTGCATGGGGCAAAAAAGGGCGGGATGGAGGTAGGGAGGACTCAGGCAGGCGGGGCCTCCAGGGGGAATCACATTGGACCACAGAGAAACCAATTGTGATGCATCCTGAGCTTCACCCAGGGATTGAGAGATGGGTGGGTTGGGAATAGGAGCCTGTTGCTTCAGAGGCCAGATGTAGGCAGAGGTGCCCCACTCTGGCTCCTTCTGTGGGTCCTCCCTTCCCGAGGCCTTCCCTGGGGACTGTCCTGTGGGGCTGTTTCACGGAGCTGGGTCACTGCACTGAGGAATCAGGGCGCCCCGGCGCTGATTCATCCAGAGGGTGGGAAGTGGCGAATGCTGGGAGCCTGGCATTTCCCACGCTGCCCTGCACATGGTGGGCCTTCAGGGGGTGCTGCTTATCCTGGAACACCTTGGGTTTGGCTCCAGGGTCCTGGCACTGCAAGGCCATGAGAACGCCACTTGGTTTTGAAGAGACCACGAAGGAGACCACCGGGGCCCTGCGGTCGGTCTGTCAGAAGGTTTCTCTTCATGGCTGTGGGGGGGACCCTTTCTCCTGGCTCCTCTGAAAGCATTTTTTAGATAGGGAGGATGGTTTATGCCTTCTGATGCAGCAGTGCAGCAAAACTTACTTTACCAGAGTAATGTTCATTTAGTGGTTTGCCTGGAAATCCTGGCATAGTGTAGGGTTTTGTAAGGATTCAGTATCGTTCCTGTTGGCAGTTCTGACAGATTCGAAGAAGAGGAATGAGCATGGACAACACTGAGGTGAAGAGTATTGGAGCCTTCCAGTCAGGTAAGCTGGGACAGGCCCGAGGGAAAAGGGCGGAGTGGAACCCCTAAAAAAACACTTTTATTCTTTTTTAAATGGTTCATTTTACCTTTGGCGCCAGAACAGTTGGAGAAAATGTTGAAAAATTTACAGCTACGTTGTTTCAATTTTAACTGTTATTTACTCACAAAACCAAAATTTATTGTGCTTTTTAATTTCCTGGCTTTAATCGAGGCTAGCTTGTCAATAAATATTTTGGAATGGACTTCTAAATTTCTCTTGTTTTTAATTGAAAAAATTGACATGTTAGACAATTTCTCATGACCCAGTGATGATTTAGTATATTTTAAATTAATTTCAGTTTACTGAAATGCCTTTGTTTCACTGTGATTGATATGTATATAAAATATATAGATAGATCAATATTTAGAGGTTATACTTGCTCAAAATGAGAATGTAATAAATAAATTGTTGTATTTAAGAGTCATATTTATTCATTAAAATTAAATTTCTGGGGTGGATGTGGCTCAAATGGTTGGGCGTCCATTTCCCTTATGGAGAGACCTGGGTTTTTCCCCGGGAACGTCGAGTAAAATAAATAAATAAATAAATTTCTCTTGTTAAAAACTCAAAATATGAAAGCACTTATATTTTTAAAGACTTATTTATTTATTCCTTCCTCCTTGTTGCTTGCACTCGCTATCTGCTGTGTGTCTATTTTTGTGTGCTCTCTGTGTCTGCCTGTCTTTTGGAGGCACTAGGAAGCAAACCTGGGACAACAAAAACAAAAAGCAAACCTTGGACAATAAAGAAGGAACTGATGAAAAGAACCTGGTGTATTCCCTTCTCTTAGGATGAACTGGGAATCAAACCAGGGACGTCATACATGCCAGGCAAGAACTCTTCCACTGAACCACCCTGGCTGCACAGGTTGAGCAGGATACAAAGGAATGAATTATATGTAAAGTATAAGGTGATGAGATGAAACCCTCTCTTGGTGCCAAATTCTGCTTTTGGTGGTGGCTGGAGCATCTTGATTTTAAGCACCATCTATACTGGCATGACTTCTACATTTAAAAAGTTCCAAACTATTTTTTGTTCTTTATTACATACACATAGGAATCCACAATCAGTATTGTGTTTTTGTTTTATTCAAACTTTCAAAAATGTAGCATAGTATATGCATCATACTGTGTCTTGATTTTTTCACTCAAATGCTTGCGATAATTTCTTGCCTGTATATTTGTTTTGCGATACTTAACTGTTTTACAGTTTTCTGTTGGGCAAACACCCTTTATTCATTCATTTCTTTACTAGTGGCTACATTGATTTCCTACATGCCTTACTACAAATTGTAGGGAGCAAATGTGGCTCAAGCAGTTGAGTGCCTGCTTCCCACATGGGATGTCCCAGGTTCAGTCCCCAGTGCCTCCTAAAAACAAAAACAAGCAAATGAAGAAACCAACTCAGGGGAGACGGTGTGGCTCAGTTATTGAGTGCCGGCTTCCCACATACAAGGTTCAATCCCCAGCACTGGTACCTCAAAAAAAAAAATCATGCAATGACCGCATGATATATAGTTCCTTGTACATCTGTCAGTTGTTCTACAGTATATTCTCAAACTGTGATTTTAAGAAATGCTTCCTTACTCCTTGCATAAGAAAGGCATTCTCCTATATATCTTTTAAACGTTTTATTAGAATTTTGCTTTCTGTACATTAGTCTTTGGTCCCCCTGGAACTTATTTTTAAGTATAATGTATGGAAGGGTTCTAATATTTCCTCATATTGTGAGCCAATTACAATGAATTCATTTTCTGAATAGGCCATCACTTCCTCCCTGACCTGTGATGTGAGTTCTATCATATATCAAGTTCCCACAAATTCATGGGCATGTTTCCTGACAATATATTCTATTCCATATATCTAATGCATCAATATCAAATAATTTTAATAATTATAGCTCTGTGTAACGTATTATATTACCTAAGCATGGTAAATTTATCCTTTCCTTTCTAATTCTTATGCCACTTTTTCTTTCATTTTACTGCACGAGTTTGAACCTCCACTCAGAGCCATGATTAGTAGCAGATGTTTAGCAGGATCCATATTTGTTCCTGTCTTTAAATAAGAAGGCTTCTAAAAATCCAACAATAATAATGCATGCTATGAATTTGTGTAGGACACATTTCAATTTTATTAAGCTTTCTCCTTATGAAAATTCTTGAAAATAGATTCTGGGCATTTTTTTGGCTTTCCCACATTCATGATATTTTTACAAAGAATTTTTCTCATGTGTTCTGAATCCGCTGAAGTCATCCTTTATTGTAGGAATTCATAGCAATTTTAATGTGTATGAATTTTCTGATGTCTAATGTGCTGTTACTTCTGGCTAAAAGCTTTCCCAAATTCACTGCACTGATAAGGCTTCTCAACTGTATGGATTCTTGCATGTAAAACAAAAGTTGGGAGCTGAGTAAAGCTTCTCCACAATCTTCACAACAATAAGGTTTCTCACCTGTATGCCTTCTAATATGCACAGTAAGAGATGAACTTTGAGAAAATGCCTTCCCACATACCTTACATTCATAAGGTTTATCACTTCTATGAATAGTCACATGTACTGTAAGTGATGTGACTTGAGAAAAGGCTTTTCCATATTCATTCCATTCACAGGGTTTCTCTCCAGTATGAAGGTTGAAATGTTAAATGAGATACTGCCTCAGGCTGAAGGCTATTCCAAATTCCTTATATATATAGGGTTTCCCTCACTATGAATTTTCTCATTTTCAGTGAGATTTGATTTACTACTGAAGGCTTTCCCGCATTACTTACACATATAGTGTTTCTCTCCAGTTTGTCTTCTCGTGTGTAATGAGGCTTGATTTCTGAATGAAAGCTTTCCCACATCCATCACATTCATAGGGTTTCTGTCCAGTATGTATTCTCAGATGGTTAATGAGGTTTTCCTTCTGTTTGAAGGCTTTTCTACATTCATTCCCTATATAGGATTTTTTTCCAGAATGAATGCCCTGATATTTAATGAACTATTGCTTTTGGCTGAAGGCAACTCTGCATTCTTTACATTCATTTTGTTTCTGTCTACTATGAGTTTTTTCATGTTCTGTGAGATATGATTGGTACCTAAAGGCTTTTTCACATGCCTTACATACATAGGGTTTCTTTAAATTAGTAAATCTCTTGTATCTGAGATTTAACATTTGAATTAAAGCTTTATCACAGATTCATGATTTCTCTTCAGTAAGAATTTTCTGATGAATAAAGTGGTTTTCTGTCAGGTTGAAAACTTTCCCACATGTATTGCATTTCTATGCTTGTTCCCCTGTATGGCTTTTAAAGTGAGGAGTAAAAAATGTCTGTAAAGAGCAGACTACATTCAGGACACTTGTATGGTTTCCCTCATTTTTGAATTCTCTCATATTCTATGAGGTTTCTTTTCAGATGGAAGCATTCTCATGTTCATTACAATACTAACTATTGTATACATAGCTGATGCTCAATGAGATTTAATGCCTGGCTGAAGGATTTCCAATATTCTTTAGATACACAGGGTTTTACTCCTGCATGTTTCTTTGAAGTGACTCTAGCTTTCTGAAATTCGTGAAATCCCAATTGGTGTCTCTGAAGGATTAATTCTCAGGTATCTGATGAGGTTGAATTTCCAAGAAAACTTCACGCTCATTACACATAAAGGGTAGGACAACCATGTAGGCAAAACTTGCAAAACTCATTGTCTTCATTCTTTTTTCCTTACCTAGATTCCCTCATGCTTAGATAAGCATGATGCAAATTCCTTAAAAGTAAAGTTACATTCATAGAAGTGTTATTTTGAGGAAAAAATGCTTGTGCTCAGGGAACATATTTTCCCAAATTTCTTACATTCTCTGCCTTCATCTTAAGTCTGTACTGTTGTGGAAGTGGATATAGCTTCACTCACATGCCTTTTTTATGTTGTTCTTTTTGCTGCTTAATTCTTATGCTTGTTTATAGTTTGTGGGGTGCAGCAAAAGCAGTGCTTAGAGGGAAATTTATAGCCTTGAATTCATTCATTATAAAAGAGGAAAGATCCAATATCAATCATCTAAGCATCCAATTTGGGAAGTGCAACAATATCTCCTTTTTATTTCTTCTATCACTCATGGCTCTTCTTGCTTCAAATGATCATCACATCCTGTTTGGTGACTTCATATCTAAGAAATGGGGTAGTGATACAGCACTTGATTTATGATGGGGACAAAACAGCTCCCCATTAATCAACCCTGGAGTCTTCAGGCTACTGAAGGATAAGAAAGTTGCAGCTTCCAAAGATGCACAAGTAAGGTGGCCCCAGAACAAAAGCCAAAATGGCAACTGAGGAAATCCTGAATACTTTGTTTTGGACTGATTATTTTTGTTCAATATTTGTTTTTTTCTATTTATTTGTATGAGATGCTCTATTTAATATTCTTTAACATTTACAGGGGAAATTATAACACTTTTGCTTGCCTTTCTATATCTGCATTTATTATTAGTTATTGACTTGCGAAATAATGTGTTTTAAAACATTTTATATCCTGTATTAGACAGCCAAAGGGGTGCCGATGCAAAATACCAGAAATCTGTTGGCCTTTGTAAAGGCTATTTATTTGGGGTAGAATCTTACAGTTACCAGGCCATAAATCATAAGTTTGTTCCTTCACCAAAGTCTGTTACCCTGTCCTGGAGCAAGACAGCTGCCAACATTTGCCAGGGTTCAGGTTTCTAGTGTTCCTCCCTTTCCAGGGCTGCATTTATCTCTGTGCTCTCCTCCTCTGTTTCCTCCACAAGGTCAGCTGTAGACTATTAGGCTCTCTAAGATTTGCCTCCCTCCCAAAGTCCAGATGTGAATTGTCAGGTGAATGGCTTGTCCCTTTTCCCTGGGGCCTTCTGTCCTTGCTCATCATAACTCCAACATCAAAAAATACTCCAGCTCTGTACTCTGTGATGTTTTTTCATGTTTGAGACACCACCCCAAAGGGCGGGGCTCAATGCCCTACCAACTGTGGCCCAGTCAACAACTTATCATAACTTAAGCGTGCCCAGATTAGCAGACCGGTTGACAAGCATAATCCAATATCTATTTTTGGAATTCATAGTGATATCAAATTGCTATATATCCATTTACCCATTTTATGCTATATATTATTTTATGGTTTATTTTAACACTTTTTGATGTCCTAGACCACGGATATCATTATTACTTTATCCATTCAATGGTCATTTAGATATTTGAATTTAATTAACAGATATTGTTCTTCAATATATCCTGAATCTTGACGCTTCTGAGATTATTTTCTTTCTGCCGGAAGAACATTCTTTACATTTCTTTTAAAGTGAGTTGCTGCTAGCAAACTTTATTAGTTTTTATTCATCTGTATAATTATTTCTTTCACTTCTTCCTGAAGGATTCAGATGAATTAAATCTCAGGCCCTGGATCTCCACTGCTTTTGAGAGCACCCTTAGGGTCGAATTTCTCCATTCCATTGTAAATATAATCAGTTCTTTGGAGAAGAATTTAGGGACTTTCAGTTTTACAGCCTGCCTCCTGTCCCCCACCCATGAAAAATCGGTGCGCCCTGCCTCTGGGGATGGGAATAATGGCACACCTCTCTGAGTTACACACCTGATTTTGTAGCTAAGATTTGGTGGAGAAAGCACAGTATCTTTAGTTCTCTCTTGGGACCATTCTAGGGACCAGTGCAATGGTGTTCACCATCCCAACTTGCTCAATGATGGCCACACCCTAAGTACAGGCAGTGATTCATGAGTTCTCATTTCTCCCGGGCTTAGGAGACCCCTCAAGATCCCTGTGCCATGGGTTAATGCCTTCATTTGAGTCTACTGTGTACCCCGGAAAAGTATGATCCTACTAACCCATTGCTGTGTGTTTAAGCCTTTTGTATGTAGGACATTTTTTCGATTCAGGTAAGGGGCCTTTTGATTAGGTCACTTTTTGTTAGCTTGCTTTAGTTTAGTTAAGGGCCTCTGATTAGATTTCTGGCACCAGGATGGAACCCAATCATTGTGATGAAGTCCTACATACATGGAACACACAGAGAAAGAGTCCTGCCATGTTTACCCTGCCATGTTTACCCTGCCATGTGGGAGAGGGCTCCAGGATCTCCTACAGCTGTGGAGAAATACAGAATCACTGAGAGGCTGAGGGAAAGCCAGAAGTCAGAGTCATGGCACAGCTTGAAGCTGAAGACATCTAGGTCAGCGGAGATGGGAGAGGTGTGAGCAATTGCGTCTGAATTCCCTCTGCTCAGCACAGGGGAAAGTGAGTTTGGAGGAGAAGGCAGAGAGATTCAGGCAGGCCCAACATTTTGGATTGGTGGGAGTCCAGGAGCAGCTAACGCTTGTTAAGACAGCATTTTTGTTGATGCCTTGATTTGGACATTTTCACAGCCTCAGAACTGTAAGTTTTAACCCTAATAAATTCCAAAAAAAAAGCTAACCTATTTCTGGTACTTTGCATTGGCAGCACTTGCAAACTCTAAAAGCTGGGAAACAGGTTTGGAGAGCTGCCTTGTTCCCAAATGACAGTGTGATGCTACTGTCCAGTGAATTCACCTGTAAACTGTGGGTATCTCCAGATTAGGCAGGAATGAGTACTGATAAGATGGAGGGGGAAGTGCTTTTGGCCAGTAAGTCTTGCAAGACAGGGATTCAGTCAGGGGAGTCACTTGGTTTGGGGCTAAAGTGTCAGATGCCCCAGTATGATATACCTGCCTCAGGCATGGGTTGGCCAGGGGTGAAGTGTCATATAAATGCATGGGACCTGGCATCTGGTGCCGCAGAGTTGTCTGGTCACAGAGAGGAGACTTCCTGCTGCAGCTCCGTTTGCCATTCCCTCCTTTCCTTGGCCTCCATGGTTGAAACCTGAGGCGGCTGCTCCTACTGTACCCCTCCTGCATCTCAGGCACAGACTCAGGTCTCCTGCTTCAAATTCTACTTTCACCTTCTCCAATCTTGGGGCAGCCAAAGAAAGAGCAATGCCAAGATGAAACCTGTTGGTGTTAGGAAGGAAATGTCAAAATTCACATTACAGCATTGGCTACAGGAATATCATCACCAGAATGAGAAACATTAGGCCAGTGACCATAATAAATAGTACAGGAATACCAGCAATTCCTGGGATCTGGGGCTTACAAGAATAGAAGTGAGTTTGTGATACAGTGCAATGTTTGCAGGACAACTCAGAGGGTGCAAATGCCAGATATTCCTCAGAGTAACTAAATATTAAATTTTCAACACATTTTTAACAATGTTGAAAATGATGCAGACCTCTTCAATCCCAGAAGAAAACGGAGGGGTTGGATGGGAAATAGCTGACGAAAAATTGAAGAAACTAGAATGTAACACATGTTCACTGCAGTTCCCCCAAGGCAGAGAGGGAATGTCCTTTTTGGAAAACAAACTCTCAGAGCTCCAATGAAAAGCATCATCATAGGTTATGGATCCACAAATGAACACATGGAGAAAGCCCTGCTCAGCACTCACAGCCTCAGTTAGTGATGTGAGTCACTCTAACGGGTCTTCACTGGGGAGTAAGCAGCAGGAAGTCCATCTTCTCTTGTGGTGCTAACAGGCCACTAACTGGACACGTGTAGAGAACAGTTTGGCCTTCAGATGTTCACGTCCATGCTCCTCCTGCTCCGTGCTCACTCTTGCTGAGGGAGGCCACCACCTGTCCAGGCAGTTCGGGAGGGGGCCGTGGTGAGTGAGCACTTTTTCTTTTTGGGTGACTGTATTTACAAAGTGTGAGGGGAAGTGCCCCCATGTAATGTTGCAGATACAAATCAATATATTCACATCAACCACTTTGTATAATTTCATTGTGCACTATTTTCATAATTTCTATAATTTATAACCAAATAGCCATGCAAAGAGTCTAAAAATAATTTATGTCTGTAATGAAAAACAGCAAAATTCCTTCTCTTGCCTCAACACCCATTCCTCCTCCCTCAGAATTATCTGCGTTGGCAGATTCTTTTGGGTCCACATTTCTGTTTGTAAATATATGCCTTCTCTGGTTTCATCCATCCCACACCCTATTACATATGAGAAAAATATTGGAGTACAACCTAAGAATATAAATAAATTTTGTAACTTCTTAAAACACTTGAGATTAGAAGTATACCATCTAATTATGAAGGGATGATTTCTGATTTAAAATAAGAAGGAAAATTTTAGTTAAGAAGAAAGCAGGCTACTGTAGTTCAGTGGCTGTTAAACTTGAATCCACATCAGAATCAGGTGTAGAATCTGAAAAATATAAATGTTTGGGGTGCCTTATAAGAAAATGCTGCAATAATGGGAAGCATTATTTTTTAAATGGTAATTTTTTAAAATGCTTACCCAGAATGTAATGGTTAGGGTAAGTGTTAGGGTTAGGGTTAAGGTTTAAACTTAGGGTTAGGGTTTGGTTTAGGGTTAGGGTTAGGGTCAGTGTTAGGATTAGGGTTAGCGTTAGGTTTAGGGTTTGGCTATGGTTAGGGTTTAGGTTTAGGTTTACGGTTAGGTTTAGGGTTAGGTTAGGGTTAGGGTTAGGGTTTAGGTTTAGGTTTAGGGTTAGGGTTAGTGTTAGGGTTAGTTTAGAGTTAGGTTTTGGTTTAGGGTTAGATTTAGGTTTAGGGTTAGAGTTAGGTTTAGATTAGGGTTTGGAGTTAGGGTTAGGTTTAGCGTTAATGTTAGGGTGAGTTTAGGGTTAGATTTAGGATTAGGGTTATGTTTGTGTTAGGGTTAGGGTTTGGGTTAGAGTTATGGTTAGTTAGGGTTAGGTTAAGGGTTAGAGTTAGGAGTAGTGTTTAGGGTTAGGGTTAGGTTTAGGCCTAGGGTTAGGTTTGGGTTAGGTTAAAGTTAGGGTTAGGGATAGGTTTAGGGTCAGGCTTATGTTTTGGTTAGGGTTAGAGTTAGGGTTAGACTTACAGTTAGGGTTAGGGTTAGGTTTAAGTTTAGGGTTATTATGGTTAGTGTTAGTGTTAGGCTTAGTGTTAGGGTTAAGGTTAGGGTTTGTTAGGGTTAGGTTTTTGGGTTCGTGTTAGGGTTTGGTTAGGGTTTTGTTTAGGCTTATGTTTAGGGTTAGGGTTTAGGGTTAGGTTTAGCATTAGGGTTAGGGATACGGTTAGGTTTATGGTTAGGGTTCAGTTAGGGTTAGAGATAAGTTTGGGGTTATGGTTTCCATTAGGCCTTGGCTTTAAATTTAGGGTTAGGTTTAGGGTTAAGTTAGGTTTAGGTTAGTTTTAGGGTTTGGTTTAGGGTTAGGGTTAGGTTAGGGTTAGGGTTAGGTTTAGGATTACAGTTAGGGTTATGGTTATGGTTAGGGTAGGATTAGGGTTTAGGGTTAGTGTTATGGTTAATGTTAGTGTTAGGCTTAGGTTAGGGTTAGTGGTAGGGTTATGGTTAGTTTAGGGTTAGGCTTAGGGTTAGGATTAGGGTAAGGTTAGGGTGAGGGTTAGGGTTAGGTTTAGGGTTAGGATGCAGTTAGGTTTAAGGGTTAGGGTTATACTTAGGCTTAGGGTTATGGTAAGGAGTTAGGGTTAGAGTTATGGGTGGTTTAGTGTTAGGTTTAATGTTAGACTTAGGATTAGGTTTTAGGGGTTGGGTTAGGTTTAGGCCTAGGGTTAGGGTTGGGTTAGGTTAAAGTTAGGGTTAGGGATAGGTTTAGGGTTAAGATTAGGTTTAGGTTAGAGTTAAGTTTAGGGTTAGGCTTGCGGTTATGGTTAGGGTTAGGTTTAGGTTTAGGGATAGTGTTAGGCTTAAGGGCAGGGTTAAGGTTAGGTTTAGGTTAGGTTTAGGTTATTGGGTTAGTGTTAGGGTTAGGGTTAATGTTAGGGATAGGGTTAGGGTTATGTTTAGGATTAGGATTAGGTTAGGGTTAGGGTTAGGGTTAGGTTTCGGTTAGGGTTAGAGTTAGGGTAAGGGTTAGGGTTAGGGTTTGGTTAAGGGTTAGGTTTAGCATTAGGGTTAGCATTAGGTTAGCGATAGGGTTAGGGTTTGGTAGGGTTAGGGTTAAGGTTTAGGGTTGCGTTTAGGGTTAGGTTTAGGGTTAGGGTTAGGTTAGGGTTTGGGTTAGGATTGGGATAGGTTTAACATTATTTTTAGGGTTACAGATAGGGTAGGTTTAGGGTTTAGTATTAGGATTATGGTAAGGTTTGAGGTTAGGGTTAGGTTTAGGTTTTTGTGTTAGGGTTAAGGATAGGGATTGGTTTACATTTAGGGTTAGGTTAGGGTTAGCATTAGGGTTAGGGTTAGGGATTAGGGGTAGGGTTATGGTTATGGTTTTTGTAAGGGTTTGGTTTAGGTTTAGGATTAGGTTAGGGATATGGTTAGCATTCGGGTTAGGGTTTGGGTTTATGCTTAAGGTCAAGTTTAGGGTTAAGGTTAGGGTTAGGTTAGGGTTAGGGTTTAGGGTTAGGGTTAGAGTTAGGGTTAGGGTTAGGCTTAGGGTTAGGTTTAGGGTTAGGATTAGGTTAGGGACAGGGTTAACTTTTGGCAAAGGGTTAAGTTTAGGGTTAGATATAGGTTTGGATTAGGATTCAGGGTTAGGGTTAGGGTTAGTTTCAGGATGGTGTTAGGGTTTGATTTACGGTTAGGGTTAAGGTTAAGGTTAGAGTTTCGTTAGGTTTAAGGTTAGTGTTAGGGTTATGGTTAGGGTTAAGGTTTAGGTTTAGGGTTAGGGTAAGTGCTGTGGTTAAGTTTGGTTTAAGGTTTTGTGTTAGGGTTAGGGTTAGGGTTAGGGTTAGAGTTATGGTTAGTTTAGGGTTAGGTTTAGGGTTAGGGTTGGTTAGAGTAATGGTGTCGGTTAGTGTAAGGGTTAGGGTTAGGGTTGGGTTAGGGTTTAGGTTTAGAGTTACAGTTAGTGTAAGGTTTAGGGTTAGGGTTGGTGTTATTTTAGGTTTAGGGTTTGGTTTAGGATTCGGCCTAGGGTTTGGGTTAGAGTTAGGATAGGGTTAGAGTTTGGTTTAGGGTCAGGGTTAGGGTTAGGGTAAGCGTTAGGGTTAGGTTTGGTTGGGTTAAGGGTAAGGGTAAGGGTTACATTTAGATTTAGGGTTATGGTTAGGGATAGGTAAAGGTTAGGGATTAGCATTAGGGTTAGGATTCGGTTTAGGGTTGGGATAAAGTTAGGGTTAAGTTTAATTTTAGGGTTAAGGTTTAGGTTAAGGGTTAGGGTTAAGGTAAGATTTAATGTTAGTTTTGGTTTAGGTTTGGTTTAGGGTTAGGTTAGAGTTAGTTTTGGGCTGCATTCAGGGTTAGGGTTAGGGTTAGGGTTTGGGTTAAGTTCATGATAGGGTTTGGTTTAGGTTTAGGGTAAGGGTTAGGGTTAGGGTTCGGTGAGGTAAAAGTTAGTGTTAGAGTTACGCTTAGGGTTAAGTTTTGGGTTTAGTTTTAGGGTTAGGGCAAGTATTGAGGGCAGGTTTAGGTTTAGGGTTTTCCATTAGTGTTTGTGTTAGGGCTTGGGTGAGTTTTAGGGTTAGGGTTATGTTACGGTTAGGGTTTGGTTAGTGATATGGATAGGGTTAGGTTTATGGTTAGGGTTAGATTAGGGTCAGTTTGTAGCATGTGTAGAGTTAATGTGAGGGTTAGGGTTAGGTTACATTTAGTGTTAGGGTTAGAGTTAGGTTAGGGTTAGGGTTTCGGTTAGGGTAAGGGTGAGGTTTAGGGTTTAGGGTTAAGATTAGGTTTAGGGTTAGGGTTAGGTTAGTGTTAGGGTTTGTTAGGGTTATGGGTAGGGTTAGGGTTATGGTTAGGTTTAGGGTTTTGCGTTAGAAGTTAGGGTTAGGGTTTAGTTTATGCTTCGGTTAGTTTTAGGGTTAGGGTTAGGGTTAGGATATGGTGAGGGTTAAGGATAGGATTGGGGTTAGATTTAGAGGTATGTTTGATTTTGGGTTTAGGGTTAGGGATAGAGTTATGGACAGGTTTAGTTCAGGGTTAAATTTTGGTTTATGGTTAGGATTAGGGTTAGGGTTAGGTTTCGGGCTGGGATTAGTGTTAGCATTAGGGTTGTGCAGATTAGGGTTAGGGTTTAAGTTTAGGTTTATGGTTAATTATAGGGTTTGTGTTAGGGATAGGGTTAGGATTAGGTTTAGAGTTAAGTTTAGTGTTTAGGGTCAGGGTTAGGGTAAGTTTTGAGGTTTGGGTTAGGGGTAGGATTTTGTGTTAGGGATAGTGTTAAGATTAAGGTTAGGGTTAGGCTTATGGTTGGGTTAGGTTTAAGGTTAGGGTTAGGGTTAAGTTTAGGGTTTGGTTTAGAATTAGGGTTAGGGTTAGGTTTAGGGTTTAGGGTTAGGGTTAGGGTTAGTGTTAGTGTTAGTGTTAGGTTTAGGGTTAGGGTTAGGTTTAGCGTTTGGATTTGGGTAAGGGTTAGGGTTAGGGTTAAGGTTTGTTTAGGGTTAGGGTAGGTTTAGGGTACGGGTTAGTCTTAGGGTTAGGGTTAGGTTTAGGTTTGTTTTATGGTTTAGGTTTAGGTTTAGGGTTAGGGTTAGGCTTTCGGTTAGGGTTAGGGTTAGGTTTAGGGTTTAGAGTTAGTGTTAGGGTTAGGGTTAGGGTTAGGTTTATGGTTAGGGTTATTGTTTGGTTTAGGGTTTGGTTAGGGTTTGGGTTATGGTCATGGTTAGGTTTAGGGTTACGGTTTTTGTTTATGGTTAGGTTTAGTGTTTGGGGTAGGTTTAGGGTTAGGTTTAGGTTAGGGTTAAGGTTAGTTTTAAAGTTAGGTTTATGATTTAGGGTTAAGATTAGGGTTAAGGTTGGGTTAGGGTTAGGGTTTGGGTTAGAGTTAAGTTAAGAGTTATGGTTTATGGTTAGGGTTAGTTTAAGGATTACGGTAAGGGTTAGGTTTAGGTTTAGGGTTAGAGTTAGGGTTAGTGTTAGGCTTAGGGTTAGGGTTAGGGTTAGTGTTAAGCTAGGGTTAGGCTTTTGGGTTAGTGTTAGTGTTAGGGTTAGGGTTGTGGTTAGGCTTATGGTTAGATTTAGGTGAGGGTTAGGTTTAGGGTTAATGTTAGGTTTAGGGTTATGATTAGGGTTAGGTTTAGGGTTAGGGTTAGGTGAGGGTTAGGGTTAGGGTTAGGGTTTGTTTTAGGATTAGGGTTAGGTTCAGGGTAAGGATTTGGGTTAGCATTAGGGTTAGAGATTGCTAGGGTTAGGGTTAGGTACGCCTTAGGGTTAGGGTTACAGTTAGGGTTAGGGTTGTTTTGCGGTTAGGTTTTGGTTTAGGGTTAGCATTAAGGTTAGTGTTAAGGTCAGTTTATTGTTAGGTTTTGGTTTAGGGTTAGATTGAGGGTTAGGGTTCAGGTTAGGGTTAGGTTTAGGGTTAGGTTACAGTTAGGGATTATATTTAAGGTTATGCTTAGGCTTAGGGTTATGGTTAGGATTGAGGGATAGAGTTATGGTTAGTTTAAGTTTAGGTTTAGGGTTAGATTTAGGATTAGGGTTTAAGGTTAGGTTTAGTTTTAGGCCTATGGTTAGGGTTAGGGTTAGGCTTACGTTTAGGGTTA